>QPKB01000002.1:61846334-61869323 GCA_003546025.1 Camphora micrantha
TTTAACTTTACTTTCAATTTCTCTGAACTCTATGATATCCAGCTTTTGAGATACTAAAAAAGAAACTTGTCCTTGAGCATCCGTGAATTCAATTGAGAACGACATTTGGGACCGCTCAAGAGGAAGAGGAAGGTGGTAAAGGAAAGATAAAAAACATCCATTCATTTCAATACCTTCGTATAGAGGGGACAGTTATAGAGCTTCTCGACAGGACTTGGGGGCCAAGAAACATTTGAGTTACCGGATTTTCTGCTGCTGGATCACAGCTGAATTTGGGTATCCACGAAGTTTCCGAAGGGACCCTCTTTAAGTACTGCAATTACGACATACAAACACAACCAGTTAGAATTTGTTTGGAAAAGCCATGCCTCTCTCCTCTTTCTCCAGTTATATATTCCAAGTTTCACCTCACAACATACCATATTCAAGACATTGAGAGGGTGGGGAAGAGGGAATCAGGCATGAATGCTGTGAGGAAAACAGCAACCAACACCTTTTCAGGAAAAGATCATGGCTAGAGCCAGATTGACTCCTCCTAAGCTGTGGCCCACCAGAATCACCTCTCTTCTGGAGGGAGAGAGGCACATCACATCCATCAACGGCTGCGAGTACTTGACAAAAGGTGTGAACGTCTTGAATCTAATTGGGTCGACACCAGAAGCAGAGAGATCGAGCGCAGTGACTCGGTGGGCCCGCGGGATGTAAAGAGAGTGGTGAGCTTATACAAGACCATGCTCCATGGCATGCAACCGTGGACTAGAATAAAATGCTGCTTCCGGCTCTTCTTCTCCATTTTTTTCTTTTCTGGTTGCACTCGATTTCAGAATGCAGGGCTGGCTCTAGGTATAAACTCAAACAAATCCTTTGCTTTAGGGCCCAAAAAAAACTAAAGACCAAAAAAAGTCCCCATAATAGCACTTTTTTGAATCTCAAAAAATCAACCCCATAATAACTCTCTATTAAGAAGGGCTAGATTTATTATGGGGCTTTAAAATATCATTTATGGCTATTATATTTCAAATCTACCTTTTATATTATTATTGTTAGGAATCCAATTGATTTTAGTACACTATTATATTTCTAGCAGTCTATGTGTATCAAATCTCAACTATACATTTAATCATGAATTTGCTTTACAAGCCTTTTTCATTATTTTTGTGTATCATATTTCAATAGAGCTAGCCCATTCATATTTAATCCATGATGTGGTTATAATAGATCCATAGCTTGAGGTTTTCAACCCTAATAATAGATTTTAAAATTTTAAGATAAACAATGGCTCTTGTCGAAATTTATTCACTTGCCTACGGTGCATATGAGCATCGTGCATCTGGAACATCCAATACGCGGGGCACAACTCTGAAGTCCATCTTGGATGGTCCTGACTCATGATGCATGTGCGCACCGTGCGCAGGTAAAAATGCATCGAGCCCACCAATGGTAGATTCAAGATTTCTTTTTTCTTTTTTTTTTTTTCGGCGTTCGGGTGGGGGGGGTTGGTTTTGGGAATGGACTTAAGATAGATTATGCAAAATTTATATATAAAAACTTAATTAGTAATTTTGCATCACAAAAAAAACAAGAAAAATAAATTTTAAGTAAAATATATTTTAATAATATTAAAATATAGAAAATATTGTTATTTAGGATTTGTCGCTTTAGGCTCAAATTGTCTCGAGCCAGCCCTGTCAAAATGTAGAGCTTGTTTTTGTAGCTTGTATCTTTTTCAAGCTTGTAACTTGGTATATTAGCTTCACAAAATAGGATTGAATGATTTGCTAAGAAGGTCAGATGGGCATTGTTTGGCTGGCGTGGCTAAGTCGCCTAAGACGGCCACAGTGGACCCTCAATTAAAAATTGGAGCGGCTCAAAAAGAATGGGATTATATGGGTTACTCCTCCAATAATAGAATGGGGACCCACATTCACATGAGATTGTTCATGAGATGGGATAGCTTGATTAATAAATATGATTAGAATTGTGTTAATCACATTATTAATTATGTGGCGTGGTGCCAAATCTGATTAGAATGAAATTCTCAAGTCTGTTTTTAATTTAAATCGGATTTTGATCATTAGGTTGACGTTGCTATATAGAGTGTAAGTGTGGGTGAGGTCCGTGCGTCGCCAACCCACAATCTGCGACGCCCGGAACTTTAGGTACCCACAAGTAACTAACTGTGGGTTGGTGACGCACGGACCTTTGGACGATATGTGGGGGGGGCCTCTCATGTCTTTTGTCAATTGGGCCCACTCGAGAATTCAATGAATTTGGACACTGAAACAACGTGGTACAATTTCTTTTTTGGTCCTAATCTGGGTGCTTCCGGCCAACTCGGACCTCATATAAATGTCAAAAAAAAAATCTTTGAAAAAACCCCTCTATGAGTTTTGAAAAGTTATATCCTTTTCACATGTTTTTTCCCTCTACCAAGAATTCTTTTTACATCAAAGAAAAATTACATGGTCCGCCCTAGTGCAACCACACTCTCCTCTCCGCTGAAGATTCATATTTTTTTGGACAATAAAGGAAACAAGAATCTGACCTTCATATCAACTTGCAATTTCACGGAATAAGAATAAGGGGCGGCGCTACTTGGTCCATAGTGGGGTCAATTATGAAATAATATTAAAAAAAAATTTATCCCACTCAATTTTAAAGTTTAACCCTTTCCAAGTCCTTCAACAGCCACTTCTTGTTGTTGATATGTTCTCTCTTGCAAAAGTTGTCTCCCAACTTTTTTTTTCAAATTTTTATTATCTTTTTGTCTTTTTAGTAAGCACTTGCATCTAACATTTTTACATTTCTTTCTTTTGTGTCGTGATTGCAATGGTGCTTTGTTGGGTAAAGATACTAGACTATTATAGTACAATTTTATCTTGTCCTAGCCTTCTAGGTATAGTATTTCAAACAGATTTGAACCATTGATTTTTGCAATTAATTGATTTGTCCCCTCTACAAAGTACTGACTACTATGCATTAAGTGTATGTGCATATACATTAACACATGCCAAATTTAATATTTCTTTTGCCCTGGGCCCGTTTGGATACATGCAGAATATAATATTTTTAGATTTAAATAGTAGCAGAAACAAATGTTGTAGAATATAATAGTGCAATATTATAATATTGCAATATTGTCGCTGTTTGGCATTTTTTCAAGAATGTAATAGATTTTTAATCTGAGCTGTTTGGCAATTGCTGAAGATTATAATATATGCTAAAATAAAGACATCACAGATTTTAGTGTCAAACAAATAATCATATGCAAATTTATAGTTTGCCGTCAAAGTTCATAACAAAAGAAATCAAGACGATAACTACAATCCATGATAAGCTTTTTATTAATGCCCATGCCGATCTCTTAGCCTTCTAGTGTGAATGTTGTATTCATCCCACATAGCATTTGCAATTGCTTCCCGCATTCTATTGCCCTCTCGACGTCGCCCATCCGTGTTTATAATCATCATCTGGTTCATTGATATCCTCCTGTTCAGAAAACTGATTCTCATATTGAAGGTCATATTCTTCATATATCCAATCTTCACCGTTAGAGTGACTGTGGATGAAGTTGTGTAAGGTGCAACATGCAATAATTACATCTGTAACCGTGTCAAATGAATGAGAAGAAGTGTTCTTCAATATTGGAAAACGATTTTTTATTACGCCAAAAACACGCTCAATTGCATTCCGTAAGGAAGAATGGCGAAGGTTGAATAGTTCTTTGGCATCTTGTGGGCCTATACTTCCACGAGCAAACTCTCTTAAATGATATCGCACTCCTCGATATGGGGGCAATGTAATTAGGAGTGTTTCCATATCCCGCATCAACTAGATAATATTTACCTAATAAAATACAAGTAACATTGTGATTAATAAATAAATGGGATTATTTGATCGAAGCAAAATAAAATTACATACCTCGTGGTACTTTAAAGCCATCTTTTTCTGCAGCCCTTAAAAACAATAGCATCCGATGCTGAACCCTCCCATCCTGCTTGAATATGAATGAACTTCAAATCAAAAGTACAAGCGGCCATAACATTTTGTGATAATAATCCGTGTCGATTTCGATATGGTGCTTGCTTATGAGACTCGACGAACACAGGAATATGTGTGCCATCAATTGCTCCGATACAATCCTATATTACGTAAAATGAGTCATTAACTAATCATAAGTACAATGTCTAAATTAAAAGGATATTATTTTACCTTGAAAAAAGGGTAAAAAACGCGTATCATTTGCAATTTCTATGGGAACATTGATTGATGGATCACGTATGTATTGTGTTGAAAGAGAAAGTATAGCTTGAAGAACTCCATTGAAATGACGACTGATTGTTTCACCTGAATGTTGAAAACGTTCTTGAACTTGACGATTGACAGCATTATGACCGATCGTGAATAGGAACATTATAAGTTGTTCTTCAAGAGTTATATCTCGTGTATCACATAAAAGATTCTTGCTACGAATAACATTGCACAACTTCATAAATATGGGCCTTTCCATACGACAAACTTGTCGAAAACGCTCCAAATGACCAATTAATAATTCATTTACATAAGCAGCACCAGAAAGTGCTGAATCACGACATGGCCTTTTGTCCAAATAAGTGTCTATGTACCAACCAGCAACAGCTGCTACAGTAAGCATATTAAGTTTAACCTGCTCCCTTCGACGAGCATTAATGTCATCATTAGACATTATATTTTTCTTTATAATTTCTGCAATAAAATAAATATTTAGTTTTAAGAAATAAAATCCATCATGGTAAAATCAAATATATATCTGCAAAAAAATAAATACAATATTAAAGACATTCTATCAAGAACCACTAAAAATAATTCAAGCATTGATAAAATTTCATTTGAAAATCACACAATGAATTATTATTAAAAGAGTAATGAATAATGTTTTAAATATCCTCAAACCCAACTTAAATGACGCAATTAAGCATTATTAAAAGAGTAACGAACAAAGTTCTTAACATTATCAAACTTCATAATAAACCATGCAAAAAAGTTTATTAAAACAATTATAAAATTATAGTGATTTATGCATCAGGCCGCCCCCCACAGTTTTGACGAAGCCAACGTAATCGCAATGGTCCTTTAAGGGTCATAAATGCGATTGCATTTTGTCGATCTCGAAGAAATTTTACTGCTTCTATGATAGTGTCTTCCTCTAGTTCTTCTATTTTTTGAAGTTCTTCTAGGCATATTTCATACGAATCTTTCGTTGATGTAGGTGGAGTTACAACACATAAGCGATCGGATGATGTCACCATTCTTGAGATTTCATCAGCTATTCTCTCACCAACACTTGCTCGACCTCTTTTTTGACGATTTAGTTATTTTGGTACTGCAGAACAACGTTTGCTTCGATTATCTTTTTGTGTCATTATCACTACATTCTCTGAGCTTGAACCAGACTCTTCCACTCGCTCATTAGAAGGGGTTGAGATATAGCAGGAGTAGCGCAATTCTGAACGGGAATTTGCCTCTTCCACACATGGTTGTGTAATTGGGATGCGACTTGACTTTTGTCGCTTGCCCTCTGCTGTACAACCTATAACAATAAGTCAAAATTATTTCTCATCATCATAATATATATGATTTTTATTAATTAATAAATAAAATATTATACCGTCATATATGATGCTAAGATTATCATATAGCGGAAAAGAAGTTCTTCTATAAGCTTTTGCTTCTGGGTGTGCCTGTGAAAAAAAAATAGTATTAATTATTAATAAACTTAGTTCAAATGGAAAGTTTTTATTAATGAAATTTATGTTTCCATACAAATATACCTGAATATAACGATTCCACACATCTTCATCTGCAATGCAAATCTGCATAAGGTCATCCCATCCAAATCCACTTTGCTCTCTCAACGCCTTCACAATCCGATATCGGGCTTTCAAATCCGCCATATGACTTTTTAATTGTTGTACGGTTATCAAAACATTAAATTTCTTATTAAGTTCTTCTGTTGCTTTTCTCCATATTTCTTTCTTAAATCCATTGTCAGAGAAGCGCCCTAAATTGCATTGTTCTGCTAAAAAATCGACTACAAACGCATCTTGTGCAGGTGTCCATGAAGCTCTGTTTCCACCTTTGGAATCGAAAGGCAATGAAGACATCTTTCAAGTGACACCTGATCAATTAAAGTTTTGATTTTTAATACCTAAAGTAAAGCAATTCACATAGTAAACACAATGCATTTACATACATATGGTCTAACCATCTTTCTTGAACGTCTAATTCCATTGATTTTTGCATGATGTGCTTCCATTGTATATGAGGATTTTTCATCTCCTAAAAGTTGTTTCAAGTGGTACCTAATCAACTGGAGAGAATTTGGTCCATCATCAATTGAAACTAGGATAGTGATTTTGGCTGGCTTGGATTCACAGATGGGCCACAACGATGGATTATTGGGTTGACCTAACTCAATTCATTGACAATATTAATCACAAAAATGAGAAATTATCATAATAATAACATAATAAATTTATAATAGAGTGTAGGGTGTGAACTATGGAGGTTTGACCAGATCATGACTCTTCGAATATATGTGAGAAAGTAGTCTGCAGATCTAAAATTCTTTTGTATTACATTTTCATATAAAAACTCCACATGCAACTATAATTCTTCACATAAACAACTATCATACTACTTGGTGTTGCTCAGCTGGCTAATGGACATGTGCAACATGCATGGAGTGCATTCAAGATCCCTGTAAAGCAAAAGAAAATTTAAAGGAGAATCCATATGTAATCGCCCACCTTTTTTAAAATTACAATTAATGAACCTCCATTTTTTTTGTCTATTTACAACCATTCATATGCTACTGACAATATCAGTCAATCACCTGATCAATCATCCGGTGGACCATGGGGTCCCACAATTAATGTAACTATTTCTTGACGGGAGGACTGAAAATCAATTTCTGCAAAGCATCTACAGCTGATTGATCATCTTGGCAGGGTCTGGGAATTATCTGGACAATAAGAGACCCAAATCCTCCTATTTTACAATAGAGTTTGAATCATAACAGTCATCAACTACAACTGGATTGATCGGTAGTGCCTCATAACCATGTAATCCATCATGAAAACAGGTAATCATCAAGAAAACATGCAATTTATTACTGTCTAATGGTTCCAGCAGTACGAGGAAAGCAAAACGATACAGATTCACAATCTACTACACATAGGAAAACACAGCACATGTATACAAAACCATCTACTCACCTGTTATGGGCACTGATTCTGGTTCTTCCTCCTCCTTCTAGTTGCTGGACTAGAGGTTTTGGGTTATGCAGAGTGGTATGCAATACAGGAAAGAAAGAGATAGAAAAGATGCCTAGTGTTGGCTTCAAGGGAGGGAAAATGTTGACTTTCCTTTTCTTGTCCGAGTCAACTTCCTATTAGTGTGAGAACTCTCTTTCTTATCCTATTACTGTTGCAAATGTAGTGTTTGACATTTAGAATAACTTTAATTAACCAAAACATCTTACAAGCTTCTCCTTGATCTAAATATAGTTCTTTTTTTTTTTGGTAAAAGGATCTAACCATGCATAATCACAATTTACAACACAAGCTGAAGTGTTGAAAGGAATATATATATAAATATATATATATATATATATATTTGGCAAATATAGTTAGCAGGGTATTTTCACCAGAGTTTACTTTCAAGGTTAAAGTTTAGAGGTTGAAATGTTGAAAAGAGTTTTTGTCCTAACAAAACTGCAATATGAGTTGGGATTGGTTGGGTTAAGTCCAAATGAGCTTGACCCAACCATACATAATCACAATTCACAACACAAGCTGAAACCAAACTTGACTTTTAACCCTCTCTTGTTAAAATATTAAATTGATTCAAATGTCATGCTGTTTTGTCAAATGTATGGTTTTTTAATAAGTCATTTGTTAAATGGGTCCTTTGAAGAAGTCAATATACGTTGTGTGTATGTGTTTGGTAGTAGGTTGTATTAATTCTAGAGTCAAGGTGTATATGGGACACTTGGTTGTGTTAGTCCAGAGCCAAGGTGTACATGGGACACCTGTTGTGGTTGTTAGCAGAATAAAAGTCAACAGCCCTAACCTTCTTGCCAACATATCTCTCCCTATCCCCTAACCCAATTGGGTGATTGCTAGTTCCTGTCTCTTTGATCCAAATCCCCTACAAACCCAGAGAAGATCCTTGGAAATATGGTGGGTTCTTTCTCTTAAGGCTACTACAATATGGTGGGTTCTTCATTTCCATTCTAGCCCAGTAGATAGCAATTTCCCTGCATGAGCCTTCAAGGCTACTGCAAGCATCATAACTAAGCAAAGTAGCAATTGTGGTGTCAGTTGCTTTTTGGCCATGGTGAGCTACTTGTGCTTCTATGCTAAATACTAGCCTTAGAACCACAAGGATGTCTCTGCCTAAGAAGTTTTACAAAGGATGTCTCTGCTCAAGAATGGAGGTTGAGGAACCATCTTATAGTGAGAGGGATGACCCACTGTGAGAGGGATGACGATGACCCACTCCATCAAAGATAAGAACACCGGAAGAGAAGAAGGCTATGGATTTGTAACTTCTCTATTATTCTATGAATACATATTTATCTGTTTAATATTTATGTGTATTATCTTTTCTCTTCCTTCCTGGGTTATGTAATTTGGATGTTGATACTCTGTTTTCAATCAGGCTCAGTTCCCTTTTAACAGATAAGAAATGTGGTGGGAACATTGTATAATCCCAAACATCTCCAGATGATTTGAGATCGTGTTTTACAATAAACCCCAAATCTTACTGCTGAAAACGTGCCCTACTTCCATAACCTGTAGAGCAGAGAGCTGCTTGAATGAAAAAAGCACCCAAAAGGCATCACGTCAAAGAAAATAAAGTGAAAACAAAGGCCCTATTGGAGATGAGCACCCAAAATGCATCAAATATGGGAAGATCAAAACATATCTTATAGATTTATGAAATTTCTGTAAAGAGATATGGAAAAATGGAAGAGAGAGACAAGGGAAAAAAATAGGAATTACATACCTTTTTCTTCCGTGAGAAATGATCCAAAGAGATCCAAAGAGGGGATGAGAGGAGAGGAGAGGAAGAGGAAATGATATCCAAAGAGGTCCAAAGAGGAGATGATAGGAGAGGAAAGAGCAGACGATGTGGGAGAAGGAAAGAGAAGGAGAGGAAAAATAAAAGGAGAGAGGAAGCGGGAGGGGAAAAAAAAGGCTAGGAAGAGGATGTGCGCGGGAGGGAGTTCGTGAAATCATATAATACAATCTTCCAAGATTCTTTCCTACACCATAGGGCTGATGGAAAAAATTTTTCAATATTTTACAAGGTTATGAGATAATAGTTTAAATTCTAAAGTTATCCAAACAGCCCATTTTTAAAAGACAAGAAAACTTTCTTAAAAATAAAAAAATCTTGCACTTTCTTGTGCAGCCAAACACACCCTAGATTTGTCCATTCACAGCTATAAAGGTTTATGTATTTGAATTTTCTTTTTGAATTAAGAACCATTAGTAATAATGTATTAAAATTTTTATTTATTTTTGTTTGAGGATTCAATATTATCTTTGTCGGATTCTTGAAAATAGATTATTTGAGAATTTTATATTATGTTTGTCGAATTATCGAAAGTAGATGACAGATGTTGATAAAGGAGAAAATAATATTTATTCGATTTGCAGAAGATATGTCTTTTGTTGACCCCACTGACTCGAATTCCTGGAGCCACCCTTGATAAGAACCTCATGTTTCTTTTTCCCCGGTGTTACAGAAACAAGCTCTTGATCATCATACTTATTCTTTATCTTACTTCAATAATGGTTGGATCCACCATCGATTAATCACATATAAAATACTTTTTTGCCTTAAAATATATAAAAATTAAATACAAAAAGTTATAAAAAATGAAGATCAGATGTGAACTTAAAAAAATAGCAATTTCTTTTAATTACTTCCCTAAAAGAAGTTGTTAATTATTTGTTATTCATTTTTGAAAAGTCCTTATTCATGGAAACTCAACTTTAGTTTAAATTTTAACAACCTATGTATTCAATTCCGATGTATTAGGATATAGACAAACATACATATAATATTTTTGAAACACTTTATTGATAGGCGTTGCATGGGATGCATGTGATGCTAAGCTTAACTCATAGAGGAGTGAGATTTTGTGTAGTCATGAACTTAATAAGTTTCTGCTGAGATTATCATAAGTGGGTCCCACTGAGGAGGCTCATGAATTTCACGTGATTTGAGTGTTAGGAAACCTGACCTGAAATTAGGATAGATATGATTTTCCAAATCAGACGTAATTAAATGCGAAGTGGCCAGTGGACCCTCTGAACATGTACGAGAATCCTTTTGTTTAAGCACTTAAATCAATAATGGGGCCCGCAATTTCACTCTCAATCATGTCTCACCTTCTTGCTACTGGACCATGGTTTAAAATCTCGGCCTCGGTCGCGATATCGGTCTGGCCGAAAAACCGATATAATATCGATATCGGTCGCGAATATCGGTCCGTCGCAGTGTGAATTTTTTTTTAATTCAAAAAAATTCACAAAAATACCCAAAAAATCCATAATATTAGAAAATATTGGAAAACAATATTTTTTTCCATTAGTAACAACAATAAATCAAAATCTCGGTCACCTTAAGTTATAAGTCTTGTCTGTGTCGCAGTTCGTTGTCTTCTCTGGTATTTCATATAATGCAATCATTATTGATGCTCATTATCAATTTATTAGTGTAAAATATAAAAAAACAAATATAACACATCAATCATCATTTAATACTAACTCAATCATCAAATAAGTTGTGAAATTCAAGACCATAAAGATGACATATTAAAATCAGAAATATGATAGTGAGATCGATAAATCATAAAGCACTTGGGCATCAAAAGATTCATGATTTACCTGAAATTAGAGGGGACTAGTAGTCTAGTAGAGAGTAGAGACTAGAGAGAGATTGGTGAGTATCAGTGTATTACAGATTGACAGCCTAATTCCAAGTGGAGTGTCGCCCTAACTCAATATCATCATTATCATCATTTCTTCGGTACTGGCTAAAAAGATATGCTCCATACTGTTGCGCAGCACTACCATATCCATGACCATATTCAGATTGTTCTTGATAAGATGATAAATTATCTTGATGAAATCCTAAAAAAATGATATATTATAATTCAAATATTAAAAAATCCGAAAATAAAAAAATTGAAAAAAAAAAGTCCAAAATCATGTGTATGAGTAGATCTAGCATGAAAGTATGTAGATATAATTTCTAAATGAAGAACATAACACAAGTGACAAACCCAATTATTTCTATGCTTCATCTAAAAATTAAAAAAAAAAAACACATAATAAAATACTTTAAGTTGATATTCTCTTACCTTAGATGATATTTTCTTCAAAAAAATAGATATAGAATTTGAAAATATGAAGAGGGAGTATGGCTACTGCTATGGGTAGTAAGGAGATGAGAAGAGTGGAGAAGAAGAAGAAGATGGGGAAAAAGTTGCAAAAATTAGTATTTTTACCCTTTTTTTAAAATATCGGCAGATATTTTGAAAATATCGGCCGATATCTCGGTTAGACCGAGATGAATTCCATCTCGGCTGAGATATGCCGAGATTTTGAGGATTTTTAACCAAGACAGATATCTCAACAAGATATCGGCTCGGTATCGACCGATACCGATTCATATGGCCGATATGAATCGGTATCGGCCGAGATTTTGATCCATATACCGGACGTAGACAATTTCATTAATTTAAACTAGAATTGCCTATCTCCATCCAGATTATGTACGGAACATGCAATTGAAACATGATTGAGTCCTGTTTACACACTAAAATCAATGAATAGGGCCCACCGGCCATCAATTCGCTCAAAATCATGTTTCACCCAGTTGCTACCGCACCAAATTTCATTGGGAAATTCTACACGCAAACCTATTTTTGTTGAGCACACCCACCTTTAAAAGAAAAAAAAATTGCACATGGAGAAGGAATGTGGGTGTGCTCAGCAAAAAAGGTGGGTGCATATAGAATTTCCCAATTTCATTTTGACCGGATTTGCTTGTCATCAGCCAGATCATGTGTGGAACACGCAATTGAAACACGATCCAATCTAGTGGAGTTGCATGTGTCGGTTCAATCATCAATCAGGATGGAGGTTGGAGGTGGGCCCCATTGGATCAATTGCACGAGATAGGAAACAAGAATCTGACCCCCCTATCAACTTGCAATATTTATGGAATAAGAATCTCATGTTTTTCTTCCTAGCGTTACACAAACAAGCTCTTGAACACCATACTTATTCTGAATCTTACTTCAATAATGGATGGATCCACCATTGATTGATCACATATAAAATATTTGTTTGCCTTAAAATATATAGAATTAAAGAGAAATTCTCAAAAACTCCCCTATCTCAAAAGGGGAGTTTCTGCCCCTATTTATGAGCCAATCATTCAAAAGAATCTACAAAAGAACCATAATTTTAGGAGAATATTTAGGAGAGGGAATGGATAAGTATACCATTGATGACATGTGTTACACTTTCATTAGCTAAAAGAGGGGATTTTTCCTTTTTTTTTTTGGGTGAAAAATGCCTGAGAAGTTTCATAGCGTAACTCAAAATTAAATACAAGAGGTTATTAAAAATGAAGATAAAACGTGAACCTAAAAAAAATAGCAACTTCTTTTGATTGCTTCCCTAAAAGAAGTTGTTAATTATTTGTTGTTCATTTTTTAAAAGTCCTTATTCATGGAAACTCAACTTTAATCTAATTTTTAACAACCCATGTACTCAATTCCTATGCATGACAAACATGCATATAATATTGTTGAAATACTTTATTCATAGGCGTTGCATGGGATGCATGTGATGCTAAGCTTAACTCATAGAAGAGTGAGATTTTGTGTAGTTATGAACTTAAAAAGTTTCTGCTAAGATTATCATAAGTGGGGTCCCACTGAGGAGGCTCATGAATTTCACGTGATTTGAGTGTTAGAGAACCTAACCTGAAATTAGGATAGCTATGATTTTCCTAATCAGACGTAATGAAACGTGAAGACCGATGGACCTTTTGAACACGTACGAGAATCCTTTTGTTTAAACAATTAAATCAATGAATGGGGCCCGCAATTTCACTCGGAACCAAGGAAACTGATCCCCTTTTTTGTCCAAATAGGAAAACTCAGGGGGTGCCATATGGGGCCAAATGTCAAATCAATGACATCTTATCTCCTAAAAAGTAAAAATTCTTTCCCATGGCACTCCCAGAGTAGTCCAAACAGGTTTCCTATTTGGACGAGCCAAAGAGGGGATCCTTTTTTCCGTGTTTCACCGGCCTAGTCAATTTCATTAATTTTGATAGACAAGAATTGCCCGTCACCAACCAGATTTTGTTCGGAACATGCAATTGAAACATGATCGAGTCCTTTTGTTTACACACTTAAAATCAATGAATGGGGCCCACCGGCCACCAATTCGCTCAAAATCATGTTTCACATGATTTCATTTTGACCCGAATTGCTTGTCACCAGCCAGATCATGCGTGGAACACGCAATTGAAACAGGATCCAGTCTAGGGGAGCTGCATGTTTCGGTTCAATCATCAATTAAGATGGAGGTTGGAGGTGGGACCCATCGGATGATTTGTGTGGGTCCCATTGAACAAAGGATCATTTCCTCTGTCTCTATCTCCTTCTTTCCTATTACCTTTTTTTTTTTTAACCTTTCTGTAAAGTAAGCCATATACGACTGTATGATTAGGGGTAAGAAGGTGATCTGTTGATGTGTTCTCTTTTGTGAAGAGATCCGTTGATGAGTTGAAAGTCTTTATCTTTTGCTGTTGTGTTGCAGTGAAGTTGCCTATTATGAGTAATAATGACGACTTCTTGGGGATTTACTGTGTTTAACAATCAACACGAATCCACCTGGAGTAAATTTCGGGTCCGGACTTCAATTATTAGTGTCAAGTTCGAGGAAAATTCGGGAGTCTTGCCACTTTAATACACTTTGAAAAAAAAAAAAAAAAATGGGAAGGAAGGGTAGCTTAGACCTTTCTTTGCTACTCTATCCTTCACCCTCGCGCAGGGATTAATTCTTAAGTATGCTTGTGTGTGTGTGTGTGGGGTGGGGGGGGGGGGGTGGGGGGGGTTGTAGCTTTTCTCCATGTGTGTGGGCAGCGGCGGACCCAAGATTTTCATTTGGATGGTGCGGGCAACGCTCTAGTAAAGAAGTTAAAAAGCACACCCGCGCTGCAATGCTTAGGCCCTCCACTGTGTTTGGGCTCTCTTTTCCATTTGTTTGGGCATACTCTCCTCATGTATCTTGGTTCTCTCAGCTCCTATTGGCTAGGATACCCATAAAAAAAAAAAAATTGAGAAAATTACTGCAAGTGTAGTTGGGTCCACTGCATTAACTAGTTGGTAACTTTACTTATACAATGAAGTGAGGTGTAACCTCAAATCAAAAGAGAATAAAACATGAGGGGGTCTAATTATAATGTAATAGCCTTTGTGATTAATACAAACTTGCCGTTTAAAAAAAAAAAGAGCCGCAATGTGCGCAGCAATGTTAAAAGTCCTAGAAATGGAGCAAAAGCCAATACTAATGAATTTCTTAGCATATCCAAAAGTTCCCATAATCAAAACCTATAATCAAAAGCCAATAACTTTATCAAAACCTTTTCGATGAGTGAGCATTATTATGGGCAAAACCTTTTCAACGAGTGAGAATTATTATGGATGGGATGAGTTTCATTCTTTTGAAAATTCCTCCACCAAAAAGTTTGCTATTATAATAATTAACGCACCAGTTCGAGTTTGGATAAAAAGGAGTGATTTGTATAATGGATGAATTGAGTTTCAGTCGTAAGTTTTCCAACCTAATTACTTAGCAACATGGCCCAACCAAGTCATAGAATTATTATGAGGATTTTAAGGGGCAAGTCCCAAAATTTGGTCATTCATTGCGAAGGGTCCCCTAATATTGCGTAGCACAAACGGGTCAGTCAGGACCTCTTTCGTTTTTTTACAGCTGAGGGGAGCGATGTCTGTGATAGGAGCCACGCTAGCGTCGCTCTACGCAGTTTTCACAAAACACTTGTCTTCCACTTATTTTTTTTCTCTTCTCCCACCTAGCTGTTTCTCTATCTCCCCCACTCCATTTTCTCCCAACCATCTTAGAAAAACAGTGACACGGGCTTTATGAAAAGATTAGTATTGACTGACATACTATTTATTTCTTTGTTTTCCTATATTCTCAAGATTTATCTTGAAAAGTGAAACAGACGAGGAAGGAAAAAAAAAAAAAAAAAGAGACATAACATGAAAGAATGGTTCCAATAACAATCTTATAATACTGGTACATTATCATGTAGAGCTTACCCTCAATCCATGAACCCATCCATGAGAAAACGAGAGAGAACAAGAGAGAAAGGTTGCTTGACAGGGTAATTTTGTATTTGTAGGTTTGGACTTAGCTTTTCCGCCCTTATGAATATGTGAAAACTTGCATTCGTAGCTTTTCTGCCTTGTACTATCGGTGGAAAACTTGTATTTACAGCTTTTCCACCAATATAAATGGCGGAAAACTTATATTCACATTTTTTCCACCGATCCATGAGGCAATGCTATCGTGGCTCAGAAAAAAGTATAAAATAAAATGAAATAAAATGGCAGGAAGATCGAATTTGTGTTGCACAATCTTTGAGGACCCTTTGCGAGGAATGACCAAATTACATGATTTTTCCCGTAAAATCCTCAATTATTAATATTATTATTATTGAGATTATTATTATTATTATTATTATTAGCACCAAATTCATAGTCAAATATGGTCACACTTGGTGGGCATCTGGAATCACACACTAAAGTACCTCGCAGCTCTCACGTTCTCTCATGAAATACGTTGAAATCACAAATTGCAATGAATATTCACAATTGTGTGGGTGCGTAATGCTGCCGGTCTAAACATGTTCAGCAAACATAAATCTGTGTTATCATAGAGAGTGCTTTTATTGTTAATTAAAGGTTGAGTGCTGCTACCTGCACACTACAAATTCCTCTCCCCGCACTGTATTTTAAAATAATAATAATAATAATACAAAAGTTCCTAAACTATCCCTATCCCACTCCTTCCTTCTCGCTCCCTCTTCTTGCTCCGGCCACCTTCGCCCGACAGCGTCGCTCTTCCGCCACCGGCAGCCCCTGCCCGACGCCATCCCTCTCGATCTCCTTCTTCCTCTCCTTTTCCCTTTCCCCTGTCTCTCTCCTTCTCCCTATCCCATCTTCGCCCGACCCCGTTGCTCCCGGGCCGCCGGCAACCCCCGCTCGACTCGATCCCTCTCACTCTCCTTCTTCCTCTCCCTATCTCTCGTTTCGTGGATGGTGGGGGTAGGGCTCAGGAGGGCTGGGGTGAGCTAGGGATGGGGATGAGGGTGGGTGGAAGAAAGAGAGAAGGGTTGGGGAGGGCAGGGGGTGGGGATGAGGTTGGGTGGAAGAAAGAGGGAAGGCCTGAGGTTGGGGTGGGGAGGGCGGGTGGAAGAGAGAGGGAAGGGGCTGGGGTGGGAGGGGATGGGGATGGGGATGGGGATGAGGATTGGGGGGGTGGGGGCTGCCGGAGCAGGAGAGGAATAGAGGGAAGGGTGGCTGCTGGTGGGGGAGATGGGACTATGGGTGGGGGTTGCAGGAGCAGGGAGAGGAAGAGAGGGAGATGGGGCTGCGGGTGGGGGCTGCCGAAGCAAGAGAGGAAGAGAGAGGGAAGGGCGGCAGCTGGCGGGGAGATAGGGCTGCCGGAGCAAGAAGAGGAAGAGAGGGAGATGGGGCGGCGGCTGACGGGGTTGCCGGAGCAGGGTGAGGAAGAGAGGGAAGGAGAGGGATAGGGGTCGTTTGGGATTTTTTTTTTTTCAAATACGGTGTGTGGAGAGGTATTTACAGTGTGTAGATAGTCACTCTCTTAAAGGTTATGGTATAAAGGTTCATAAGGTGGGTATGGACCAAAATGCCCTTTGGTTTTTTTTCTATATAGGAAAAGAGGATTTTCGAGATCGAAATTGTTCAAAAAGGATATAAACCAAGCTCTTGCATTATCCAACTTGGAAACATGATATAATCATGGGGTGGGGGATTGTACTGGAACACTGTTCTAGCTCATTTAGCAGGTAAGCATCATTTAAGCTACCGGTGGAATGGAAGATCGATGCCAATTCAGATATGAAAATATACTCCATTAGCGAAAAGAAAAAAAAAACCCTTTCAGCCAAGGTCAATGCAACCTTGATTTGTGGGGGCATGAAATGTATTAAAATAAAAAAACAGCGATGTATCCCTAAATGTAAATGCGAACATTTACAAACTCTATAAACTTCAAGGAGATATATACAAGGCACGTTCAATATGGGAAATTCATTGTATTTCCCAAGTCATTTACTGACACTTCAACCATCGTATCTACCCACCTTGGATGTGGTGGAGTAGAACGATGGCATAAGTTTTCTCTCCATATTTTATTTTAGAAATCACCCAAAAATCGCTCGGTGTGCACTTGTGTGGGTTTAACGAACGCCAGAATTAATTCGGTTGGATCAAATACCTTATAATATCTATATCGTTAAAAATAAGTAAATAAATAAATTTAAACAGAGATCTAATATGTCATGCACAAACAATTAGCGGCTGCTCTAGGAATTCGAGTTAGTGGGCTCAACAAAAGACTTATCTTTCGTAAATCGAATAAATTTATTTTTCCCTTTATCAACATTTGTCATATACTTTCGATAATTCGACAAACATAATATAGAATTATCAAATAATCTATTTCCGATAATCCGACAAAGTTAATATTGAATTCCCAAATTATAAAAAATAAACATAAATTTTAATACATTGCTGCAGGCTTTTGGTATAGCGGGAGAATGTCTCGATTTTTCCCTCCATTTGGGCTTCAATTCCAAGATAATTTCTAGTACCACCCATTGCCTGGTGCATAAACATCGTTTTGGGGACGAGCTCGGTTTTGAGCTTTTTGGTTGTAATTATAATTGAACTTGCTTCCGTTGTCAACGTAACCAGTACCTTTGAACTTTCCCCATGCATAACGATGCCAATTAAGTTTTGAACTTTTTCAATATTTGAACCGGAAGGGGACATTTTGATCCATACCGAGCTACTGTATGAATCCTGTTATCGTAAATATTAAAATTGTTAAGGACTCTCTTAAAATCAGGCCCTCCTCCCCTCTATATATACTGCATGCGGAAGTGTGACCGTAAGTGCCGTGAGTAGACTTGCATCCTTGTGTTAAAGTGACTAGAATAGGAACCTTGTGTTTGAAGTGATCAGTAGAGTAGGACAGACGGTTTCTGAGAGAAGCATGGACTTCATGGAGGTACGCCGCGCTGGAAACTATCACTCGACCTTTTGGGATATTGATAGCATTCGCGCCCTGCTCGCAAGAAGAGACTTCACTGCTGCAACTGTAAGTCTAGCAATCCGTTATTTACTATCTACTCTTTTCTTTTCCTTCTTTTTCTTACCTTTTTCGCCTCTTCACTTGCACAATACATAATTATTGTAGGAGTAGTTAAAAATGAAGAGTCAAAGGTTAATATGATTACAGAGTGACAATTAAAAGAACTTTACATTTAAGGGAAGTTAAATCAAGGAAAGATTGGAAGGAATAAGAACCCTAGTAATTTAGATCCTACAAAAAGTTAAAGATCTCATCTATATTGATACCTTATGTCCTTCAACCATCACCTCTTTAATAATTATTTGGGAGTTAATTTGACGATAAGGGAATGTACGTACGGCTACTTTTTCATAGAGAAAGTATGGAAAGTGAAAAATGATTATCCACATCATTAAAAGCTTCATGTTGGTACTATAGCCGTTATTTTAGACTAAATTAACTTTTCCGTAATTTTGCAGAAAATTATTTCTGATGGGGAGGTCGAACTTGGTTTTCCATTGAACCAATTTCAATTTTTATATATTGAATTTCTATGTATCCTATCCAAAGACATGCCCTTAATAGTGTTTGTACTGAATTTGAGTAGTTTGGGTTTTTTTTTTTTTTTTTTTTTTTTTTTTTTCCATTGGTTTATGAGCTTGATTGTCATGGGATCACGACGGGTTGTACACTTCAGACAGCTGATTTTTGCACATTTGTGGGTGGTTGCAGGCATTGAGTTATGACCATCACAAAAGACTCAAGGAAACAATTCAGCGCCGGCTACGAGACTTCACACAGCCACACCATCTGCTTGGATTGATCGACGCTGTCCAACACCTCGGTGTGGCCTACCAGTTTGAACAAGAAATCAGTGATGCACTGAATGGGCTTCACTCAGAGGACACGGAGCACGCAATTAAGGACAGTCTGCACCACACATCTCTCTACTTTAGATTGCTTAGGCAACATGGGTGTAACCTTTCATCAGGTATGCCATCATAACATCAGGGCTGAAAATGTGTCCCAGCTCACCCACAGGAAAGATAGGGCCGTGAGGTCCACGATCTGAACTTATTTTTAGCCGGGCCTGATTGGGGGTCTCAGTCCGTAGCTTTAATCTCTGATGACCCTGATTCTGGTTGTGTACAAAAGACGAGAAAAAATAAAATTGGGTAATGATTATATACAAACAGTTTAAACAACAACAACAACAACAACAACAACAACAACAACAACAACACAAAAAAAAAAAAGGATTATTTAAGTACAAGGATAGGCGAACTCAGGTTAAACCTGTTTCAAGTGGGTTTTCAAAGATTATATAAGTACAAGGATAGGCGAACTCAAGTTAAACTTGCAATCCACTCTGGGGGAACATTCTCCATGTATTGCAGGATTAAATAATTTTCTGGAAGAACATTCTCCATGCATTGTGGGATTAAAATATTTTCTGGAAGAACATTCTCCATGTATTGCAGTCTCCTTGCATTGCAGGATTAAATAATTTTCTGGAAGAACACTCTCCATGTATTGCAGGATTAAATAATTTTTATTAAGCCTTGCCCAATCAAAAGCTGACTTGGACACAAGTGGTGTGCGGTTTACATCATGAACCCAACGCATTCTCCTCGCTATTGCCTTGCGAAAGCAAAATCAGTTGGTCCAGTTTCCACACCACTGGCGCTTTTGTTGGATCAAAACCATTCTTCAATATCATAAGAAATCCCACAGTACTGGCCCTCCCATATGATGGTTGGACCTGTTAATCCATGGATGATCTTGACCAACCCTTTTGGATGCTATTAATCAGATGGGTGGAATCATCAAATTAGTTTGGCTTTTGTGAGGCTGGAGAAGAAGAAAAATTATAATACCCACTCATTTCTAAATAAACAACACAATACCCTGCAATTATTTTGTCCAACTGATATTAATTAATTAGCTGATGAACTACGTTGGGTGCATGTAATGGAAGACATATTCAACAAATTTAAGAAGGAAGGAGGAGGTTTCAAGGCTAGCCTTTGTGAAGATGCCGTGGGACTTTTGAGCATGTATGAGGCTGCACATCTTGGCGTGGAAGGTGAAGCCATATTGGAGGAAGCTAAGGTCTTCTCCACGGCAAATTTGAAGATTATGATGGAAAGGGTGGAGAAGAAGATAGCAGATAGAATAGAGCATGCCTTGGAGATCCCTTTGCACTGGAGAGCGCCGAGTGTCACGCCCCCAAAAGTGAAACCGGGGTTTATACGTGAGATTAGGGCCAATTAAAACTTTTTCCAACATTAAACAAATGCAACCTGGCCCTAATCATGTCCCATAGGATCGAAGTCCGCGGTGAGGTATAAATATTTCCTCAATAACCACAAAACACAGCGGAACATCATAATTAAACAAATGGTACAATATAACATTTCAGAGTATGCACATCTTTCTTTTCTATAATTGAAGTTTAGCAAAAGATAACAAAAGTGTATTAATTAATGGCTTCTAACAAAACCTAAACCAAAAGAGAATAAATACAAACTAACCCCAGTATGAAGACACTCATGTGCTGGTCACGACGATAATACCGTCGACACACAACTCGTACTCACCATCAGGCTAAACTGCCTGAAGCAACGCCTCCACTTTCCCAAAGGTAGATGTACCTGGTACCTATGCACCAAGTGCAGCATCAGACACGACGGTCGGCAAGTAGATAGATATATAAATCACCAAAGATATACAGTACTAAAGAGAGTAAACGATAAACAAGATCATATGAAATGAATGGTATTCTAATCGTAAGAAATGTATAACATTCGAATCATAAACCAGACTATCAAGTAAGCGAACCACATTATTTCCAACGCACCCACGTCCATGAGTGAGCGTCAAAAACCGATGTACAATAACAATAATGATTCTGACGCACCCACGTCCATGAGTGAGCGTCAAAACCCGATGTACAATAACAATAATGATTCTGACGCACCCACGTCCATGAGTGAGCGTCAAAACCCGATGTACAATAACAATAATGATTCTGACGCACACACGTCCATGAGTGAGCGTCAAAACCCGATGTACAACAACAATCGCGATTCCAACGCACCCCACGTCCATGAGTGAGCGTCAAAAACCCGATGTACAATAACAATAATGATTCTGACGCACCCACGTCCATGAGTGAGCGTCAAAACCCGATGTACAATAACAATAATGATTCTGACGCACCCACGTCCATGAGTGAGCGTCAAAACCCGATGTACAATAACAATAATGATTCTGACGCACCCACGTCATGAGTGAGCGTCAAAACCCGATGTACAACAACAATCGCGATTCCAACGCACCACGTCCATGAGTGAGCGTCAAAACCCGATGTACAACAACAATCGCGATTCCAACGCACCCACGTCCATGAGTGAGCGTCAAAACCCGATGTACAATACCAATCGCGATTCCAACGCACCCACGTCCATGAGTGAGCGTCAAAAACCGATCTACAACAACCAATCGCGATTCCAAACGCACCCACGTCCATGAGTGAGCGTCAAAACCCGATGTACACAATACCAATCGCGATTCCAACGCACCACGTCCATGAGTGAGCGTCAAAACCCGATATACAACAACCATCGCGATTCCAACGCACCCACGTCCATTGAGTGAGCGTTCAAAACCCCGATATACAATAACGATCCCATTCCAAACGCACCCCACGTCCATGAGTGGAGCGTTAAAAAGGGATCCTAAGTCCATCATCTAAGTTCTCAAGGTGATCCCCAAATAAAGTAAAGCAAACGAAGCTAACGAACATGTAGATAGTACCAAACGGTACGAATACAGAATCAAGCTATTGTAACCAAAACTTGGGGAGAAATTCCCTTTTCATCCACACCTGCAAACAAACACAAGAATAGGGCCTAGCCCTCTCCACATACATTCCATACCCCTCTCATTCAAGTCCAATCATCTAATATCCATCCAACTAAGAAATCATTTCATTAAACATATAGATACAATTATCATGTTTTCTAACATCAAAGACAACAATGAGCATGTGGTCATCTAAATCATCATTAAATAATCGAATCAAAGAAAAAGATTAAACATATCCCAAGCATTTATATAAATGTCTATTGCCTTTCGTCGAATTGCACAAATCCACAATCCTAGCTCCATAGCCAACAAACCAAACTAGGGTAATTAGCAAAATAAAACTAATTAAAATATAAACCAAAAGAAAAGGAAGCTCTAAGCTATCTAACACACTACTACACCCAAAGTACATTAACCCAAACCAAGGGAAGAAGAGCTTACCAAATAAATGGGTGGATGGAGCGGTAGCTTGCAAATTGAAGAAGAAATGCTCGCGGGGTCCACGCGGAGATAATGGTGACCAACGAAGGTTGTGAGGCCCACTAGATGGTGGCCCACTAGATTTAGTGGTGATGGAGGGTCATGGTGGTGGTCCATTGACAAGGAAAGGAAGGAGACAAAACAAAGA
>QPKB01000002.1:61869423-61895560 GCA_003546025.1 Camphora micrantha
ATATGTGCCGTAACTATTCCAAGGATGCTTAAGGATTTGGATCTGTTTTTATAGCCTAATAGTAAATGGGTTGTGTTCAGGTTGAGCCTATGCATGTTACCCTCAGGGCTCAACCCAACCCTATTGGTACCATTGTCAACCTAATTTTATCCAATCTCTACATTCATAAAATCAATGCCATGAAATTTCTTTGTAATATACTATTTATTTAATATTTTCCACTCTAAAACGGCTCTTGCCACTACTGCTTGCGACTTGGAATCATGTATATTTTCAGGTGGTGGGAATTGCTGGGTTACCTGAGAAGATGGGTTCTTCCGAGACAGACTGTTGGAGACTATCTCTTGCAATTGCAGTAGTTGTCGAGCCTCAATACTCCCAGTGCAGAATAGCAATTACCAAAGCCTAGGCCTTATTACAGTAATGGATGACTTTATGATGTGCATGGTTGCCAGATGAGCTGAAAGTCTTCACGGACACAGTTAATCGGTATCAGCCCAATTTGCTTTTTTTTTTTTTTCTTTTCCTTGTGTAGATGGACCTTACATTAAGTGGGGTCAGTGATGATCAGAGCCCTTGTCACCGCATAGGGACCATGTTGGGGAGATCTTTTTATCGATATTTGATGTTCCTAAGTTTTACTCCAATGAGAGTCAGTCCCATCAAAACTTTAAAAAGATATATAATTAATTTAGTGGACAGCCTTAGTGGATCACCGGCGCCAGTGCTATGGAACACGTGGTGGCAAGCCATATTTTGAATCATCCGTGTGACCATTAATCAGGGACCCCACTGATAGACATAGGCCCCGAGGTTTGGCACCCATTCGAATTAGGTGGACTGTCGGATCGAGTGTGCACTCAACTTGGATGGTGAAAAATTTTTGAACGTAGATGAAGTGGGGCCAGTAATGATCGTAGCCCGTCACTATACACGATCGACCGTGTTAGGGGAGATCTTTCAATCCTCCTAGACCCATGCCCGGTGGGACCTATGGTAGGCCCCATAAGGTGAGTGCCGACGCTCGGTCTGTGACAGATGAGTTTCTTATTTCAAACTTTGAGAGAGACTAGTATGAGAGAGATAGAGAGACGCGAGAAAGTAAATTTTGTCAGAAATAGAGAAAGACGTGAGAAAATGAACAGAAAACTCAAATCTCTCCTTAGCTAGATGAGCTCTTCTTATTTTAAAGTTGAATGAGTCCACTCAAAATCGAAATTGAAGTGTGAAATTTTGGACAAATTGGATTCAAATCAATAGTCCTAAAAATCATAATATAATATATATAGATATATAACATTGGGCTAAGATCAGGAATTCATATCATGTAAGCCCGACTACACTGATAAGAGCAACCCCTAATTGTCGAAATATAAGTGTGTGGCCTGACCTTAATCCAAATCAGGCCTTTTCAAACGTCGCAAATTTGTGTTGAAATTCCATAAGACAAAGCAAACAAAATCATGATGGACGACATTGAGTGGCTTTTTTTTTTTTGCTCCCGTGACTACTCTGTCCTACTCAATATCGGCTCCTTCATCGTGCGTATCTTGCTGCCATGGTTACAACCCTAAAATTCATGAACGACAATGACTGATTACTGGTTATTGCAAATAGTGGGATTTAGAGGGAATTGATTCAACTACCAGAGATATGAAGCCTGTACTACTTGGCGTATGATAATACAACCAATGAGAACGGCATACATCATCCTCAAGGAAAGGGATTCAATGCTACACATTATCTGAAGAAACTGGTACAAATTTTCTTGTCTTTCATTTATGATTGGAGGGTTTTTTTTATGTTTTCTAAATTTTTGGGATGTTTTTATTATTATTTTTTTTATGAGAGTGATCCCAAGGACAAGGATGGTACATTCGATAAAGCTGAAAGTTCCACAGTTTCACTGGATGAATTCCTAGGCTTTTCTTTGCCTGTTTATATACTTGAATTGTGACAAGTAATTCGTTTAAAGGAACTTTGGAAAATTCCTACAGTAAATTCACATTTTCTGTAGTAGTATTTTGAGGCTTTGGGAATTCAGAAATTTAAATGGCCACGGATCAACATAATTCAAAATCAAGGCAAGCATTTGCGATTTTGAAATTTCCTCAATTCGGGCGGTGAAATTCTCATGCAGCGGGACTCCTTTCACTGAAACGGAGAAGACACATGTACACAACTGAGAGTGCATGCATCAATGAGCAATTTAGTAGCTGAGATTCTATTAATCATGCACTATGTGTTTACGTAGAGTTAAAAATTAAAAATAGCGTTGAGTTGCCAAATCAAGAAGATGAAATGTGGAGGAAGTTGGGAGTAAAAGCACCTTTTACAATTAACTCTGTCCTTTATCATTTTTTCTTTATTTAACTCTCTATTCCATTTTACTTTACTTTACCTTAATGACTAACAGCCCAAGAAATGCATGCAAGAATTTTATTCAATTAAGAACTTCCCAATAGCAGTAAAATACGAAAACTTGACAATCAGGTGATGAAGTTCTTAGCAAATACGACAGAATTGAGTAGCGTTTCAAAAAACCCGAATATTTGAAATTCATGGGAATACACTGTAACATTAATTTTAGAAATTCTTGTAAAGAAAAAGATCTTCAAGCTTATGGTACGCATATAAGAGAGAGAGATGGGAACAAGAATTAATGCACCTCCGGATCCACAGATAGATATTTATACATAAAAATGAAGTTTCAGTATAAAAAGAATCCATACACACACCATTGTCCATCTGAAATATCTTTAACTGATGAGGAGTGAGTTCCATCCTAAGGGGGAGTATGAAAGTATTAATACTATCTCTACTAATATCTAAGATCATCTAGTCTTCATTTGGTAGCCTGCTACCCAAATCGGACATGGGCCCATAATTACTTATAATCACTATAATTGTGGTTACAATAATAAAGCGGTGTGAATGTTTTCCTGTAGTTTATTCCGTCCATGCTTTTGTACTAATTGGTTGTGTTGCCTGTGACTTTCTATTTTACAGTGGGCAATGCAAAGTAACTCGTACTTTCGGAAGCTCAATGGTTCAACAGTGGTTACATACCTAAATTTGATGAGTATTAGACAATGCTTTAGTCTCAGTTGGGGTGCCCTTGGTATTGGGCCTCTCATACCCCATGATACAACAACATATATCAAAGGCGAAATTGATTTAATCCCGAAGATCTAAATTCCTCCTCCGTGGGCATCGATCATATTTCGACTATATAATGATTTGCCCACTTCAAAGGTATGGTTACTTGGTTAGAAGGTTTTTTTTTATATCAATACAAAATTTTATGATGGTTGCGATTTCTTGTTAGAACTACTGGTTTTGAAAGACACGGAAAATATTAAAAATAAAAAAGTTGGGATGTAATGAGTAAATACTCAAGCGATAGGGCGTATTTATAAAGCGTAATTATAAATTCTATAAACCTTGGAGGGTATTTACAGAGTACTTTTTCTTCTAAGCTTGAAAAACTTTAATTAACCTCAACATATTCCTTTGTTCATTAACTTCAACCTTTCTTCTACCCTCTTTTCAACCCTCCACGTTGATAGGTGGTTAATTTGGCATGTCTTGTATTCCTGTTAATCATGGGCCGGCTCCACATTGATCTCAGATCCGAAAAAATATTTTAAAAATAAATTATTTTATGTCATGATTGAACTTATGAGAAACTTTTGACCCCACTCATTTAAGATTTCACCCCACAATTAGCTAACTTTACACACATTGCTTTGTTGATGTGCTGCTTGAACACAGAAATCACTATATAAAATACGTCACCGCTAAAGTTAATAAGCCCACCTGTCTACCAAAATAAATAAAAAATTAATGGGTCCCACATTGCTGATATGCAGTCCCTAATAGCAATAAGTTTTTAGACTTAAAGGAATTGGTGACATTCCTAGAAAATTAGTGAGTCAAAGAAGGATATGTATACCCAATTGTTTAATTTGGCTTCTAAAATTGTGCGTTGATTTTATCAGTAGCGACTGCGACGGAGAAAGAGCTTTTTCAAGCAATGCAGTACGTAAATAACAGGTTTGCATAATCGAAATGAGAGATCAATGGATAAATGACTGTTTGGATCACATATATTGAAAAAAGATGTGGGTTGCTATGTTGATAATGAAGCTCATTATGCAACGATTTTAACACATGAAAACCTCTGAGGGTGGCTGTAGGAGTTTTATGTATTTAGATTTCTTTTTTGGATTAAAAACTATTAGTAAATAATGTATTAAAATTATGTGTTTTTTTTTTTAGAATTCAATATTATCTTTTGTTGAATTATCGAAAATAGATTATTTTGAGAATTTTTATATTATATTTGTCGGATTATCGAAAGTAGATGACAGATGTTGAATGAAAGGCAAAAGAAATTTATTCGATTTATGGAAAATAAGTATGTTGTTGACCCCACTGACTCGAATTCTTGGAGCCGTCACTGCTAGTTAATAGGATCAGTCCCTCTCGAAAAGTTAGGCCCAGGTTTAAGGTTCAAGGGCACTTTTGCCTTTCGTGCCGGAGCTTTCTCTTAGCTTAAGATAGGACACATGTAATGTAATTGTAAATCTAACCCTAGGAGACAAGGAAGAAAGAGTACTTAAAAGACTAGGATGACATGTCTCTTCCATGGATGTGGGCACAAAGCCGAATTATGTAATTTACTGGGTTCTTCACGTGTGATTGCTTCACTACTTGCTTGTACAATGTGTGGTTTTGTGTGTGTGACTGCAGGTTCTTATGTATGTCTTAGCTGACTTTCTAAGGTGATTTTCTTTTTTACTTCTTCTTCTAATGTTTGAAGGCTGAGCAACAACGTGGGGACGTGCCAAAAATCCATCCAATGTTATATGCATGAAAACTGGTAGTTCGGAGGAAGTTGCAGCGAACCATATAAGGGATCTCATCAGTGATGCTTGGAAGGAACTGAATGCAGAGTGCTTGAAACCTACTTCTCTGTCAAAGCATTACGTGGGATTAACTCTAAATTCGGCTAGGTCTGGAGTGCTGATGTACCATCATGACTTTGATGGCTTTGGAGTTCCCCGTAGCAGGACTAGTGCTCATATCACGTCAATATTTTTTGAACCAGTGCCACTGAAGGAATCCATCAACTTGGGATGAGCTGGGACAGGTCTCCTCGCTCTTTGATGATGATATATATATATATATATATATAGATATATAGTATATATATATATATATGCGCGCGCACTAAATAAAGGAAGCAAATCCCAACTACAAAATTTTAAAATGAGATACACATTAGTGAATCTCTTTGTGATGCAGAAGATCTGGTGTATGTTAATCACAATAAGCAATATAAAGATTAGTTTATATTAAAGGGCGTATAGCCAGTTTGATGTGTACGTCTTTAGTTGGCAACAGTCGAGAGATGAGCATTCTTTGGGTTTACATGTGTGAATCTGAACCCCATGTGAGCTTAACTGATTCAGGAAAATACAAGCAGAATTTAATTTCAAGCAGGGATAGAAATGGGTCAAGGCGAGCTGAGCAAAGCATTGATCTCACAGCCTGCCGAGCCGAGCTTAACCCAGCTTGAACCTTGATTGAATTTAGCTGAGCTAAGTGTGACTGTAATACTAAATTGCGCTTGAGCTTAGGTTGAGCTTAGGCTGGATTAGAAAGCAAAGCCCATCACAATGAAATTGGAGATTATTGGTTGATAATGTAGATCTAGTTTGAGATTTATTGAGGAGTTGGGCTCCAACCAAGAGGGAGTATAAAAAGTATTTATGTTTGCATCTGTTATTTGTGGAGCCTGATTACACCTGAGTCAGACTGTTAACTTAGGCCCACTGTCGCGGATCCAACGGCGAGGAAAAGTTTGGTTGAGTGTCTAACTTGGATTTGTAACTATTCGTCGGGGGGTAATGTGTGTGAAAAGACTAGATTGACTCAACATGGCCCCTTAACCCAAAAAAAAAAAAAAAAAAAAGTTTGGAAAAAAGAGATGTTTTTAAAATGGGGCGTTTTTTAGAATTTTCCCGATATAAAACCACAAAAGATGGTTGGATATATAAAGAAAACCTTACAACCATTGAAACAAGGTGCCATACATCTCTGATGGTTGTGACCATGGAGTTCACGTTACTCAAAGAAACTAAATTCATCGAAAGATGTCCGTACCAAACTCTCGTTGAGAGGGGCGCTGGTCATGTAAACTCGTACGTTTCCTCATCCCAATAGGTCTAATATAAGGCAGTTTGCGTTGATCTACATAAGAATTGGGTACACTGGATTTCATGGTTGAATGAGCTTCACCTGAAGATTATTAAAGAAGTGGGGTTGAAAGGATATAAGGCAAAGATCTAAATGGGTGCTTTACATTCCTAAGATATGGATAGGGAGATGACTGGATACTCATTTTTCATTTTACCTTTATTCTATTCTCATTAAAAGGGAGGTTTATTTAGTAGTCATTTTTTTATATTCACCTTTCATTCTTCATTTTTAACCACATATACAAACATGAAGTTTTAGAATTTCTGAGAAATCAATTATATGCAAGAGACAATCCCAAAAAAATTTATACCATAAACCATAACTGAAGCTACAAAAAGGATGCCTGCGATTTTGGCCAAGCCTTATTCGACATGGATCTTTCCTTCTTATGACTCTGTGTACGATAGGCTGATGACTAAGCTCTGCTTAAGCTCAAGATACAGAAGGAATATTTTCTATAATAATAATCATGGAGGTAGTAATGAGAAATTTGTATACCCCTTTCACCAAAAATGAGAAAACGTGTTTTTTGTCTTTTGTAAAGGACTACTTTATTCATAAGCGGATAAGTCATAGGTTGATGGGTGCTCACCTTGGGCACAAGATAGAGAAGGAACAACTATATGTGTTGTTTTAATAATTACTCCTAATCCATGGCGGAGTCTAACTTTGAACAAGCATAATCTGCGTGTATTTTTTTTTTCCTTGGTTTGCTAAAGGGCTACTTCATTCATAAGCAACTAGGTGATAGGCTGATGGGTATACCCTCCGCTTGAGCACATGATTGAGAAGTAATTAACAACTATATATTTCCCTCAATACTAATCATATAGGTACTCCTTATCCATGAAGGAGTTTTACTTTCAATAAGAAATCCTAAACCCCTACCACCAGCAATAATCTTTATTAGTAAGCAACTAATCATATGCAAATGGTAACGTACCTCTGCTTGAGCTGAAGATAGAGAAGGAACAACTAAATATATTTCCTTTATTAATAACCATTAGGTACTCATGATCCATGAAGGATTCTTAGCGTTAAATAAGAATCTCATACCTTCGATTACCAAAAATAAGAAATCCTATACGAATAAACTTAATCCAAAAGAGAACTTTTTTATTTATTTATCTTTAATAAAGGGCTACTTCATTTATAAATCCAAAGTCAGAGGCTGATGGATACCCTCTGCTTGAGCTCAAGATGGAGGAACAACTGTATATTTCCTTTAAATAATCATTTAGATACACCTGTCCATGAAGGAGTCTTAACTTTCAATAAGAATTAATCCTACACCCCTTTCACAAAAAATAAGAAATCCTACAGCCCTTTCACAAAAAATAATAAATCCTATAGCCCTTTCAAATTAAGTGGGAGATTTTTTCACACTTTCAGCTATTTTGATTGCCTGAACTGGATTCATATTCATATTACTTCCCTTAAACAAGTAATCATTCCGGGCAATTCAAATGGTCCATAATATCGCTAAAACACATGATTTGATAAACTTTAATAGGTTGAGATAAGAACCTCATACTCAAGCCCAACCAAATAGCTAAGACAAAGCTATAATGAAACAAAATATGCTCAATCGTCCAAACAATAATCATATCTTGGGCAAGCTGCAGAGATTTTTCTGAATTAGAGAATTAAGGGAGTGTCTTACGTACCAAGATGGCCCCTTTACATATTGTAGGAGAGGAAGTTTCCATAAATCCTTTTAAATAATACGAAGGGTACGTATTATTATTTCCATTCACCTTAGTGACCGACGTATATATATAAGCCGATGCAGCCATTTTCGTTAGAGGTCCAAACCCTATTATCCTCTACTACTAGATTAATGAGGAATATAGATTCTTAGGATACCATCAATATCCTTAATGTCCCTGTAGAGTAAAAAATTCAGATGATGGACTGGATGTCTGACATATTAACATCAACAGATCATCATTTCTGGTTCGAGTGAGATTCTTCGAATGAACTCTGTAAAATCCAAACAAAGAAGTCTTGATCGGTGGATCCGATCGAGTTCCCTCCGACGCTTATTGAGATGATGTAATGATTAGTTTTGGATATGTTTTTGGCGTACCCTTCTTCCTTCATTCTTTTCTCCTTTTATTCCGTCCTTCCTCTGATTTCTCATGCTCTTCTCCCACGATCCTTCGCACCTTTCCTATTATGGCACGTGAGAAGATCATGGCCCACGCTCATAGGTTGTTACTTCGCCACTCTCGCTTTTTCTTCTCTCCACTCTGCCAGCTGTCCTGGCCTTGCTTGACTTGGTCTATCAGCAATTGATCCCCCATTGTGGGATTAATTTCATAGAATTTGCTGGTTGGATCTGGCCTGGCTCGAACCCGTCATCAAGTTATTTAAAACTTTTCCCTCCGGAGTCCCTATATCTTCCCTTCTATTAGCTTCTAATCTTCCCTATATCTTTACCTTCTATTTAGTATCAAAGAGGTCCCATCCCAAACAACTATATTTGGATGGGAATTGGGATATAGGAGATATTAGATATGGGTTTACTAACTTCTCCTCCGGATGGGATTCAATTATCATTCCATGCATGTCGGAATTTTTTTCCCCATCACCAAATAACCACACTTCATTGTTACTTATATAATTTACAAAGCGCAACGAAGCCATTCCAATCTGACAGTCCCATAAAGTGAAGTACTCCAAAAGATAAAACTTTCATTTTCAAAAAATAAAACCTTAATTTATAATCCGATATTATTTAAAAACAAGAAGTTGCATGCAGGTGTAGTCAGTCATACAGGACAACTGCAAAGGAAGGGCAATTGGCGTGAGGCTCCTAATGTGCCAAATTTAAGATAATAGCAAACTGATTGCTCTACAATTCAACCGAGATGCAAGAGGGTTAAGTTAGGCCCTTGGTTGGAAAACTCTCAAAGTTGGCACTTGATTCTCCCAGAGTTATCTTGTTTTGACAAAGAACCGAATCAAATATAAGAGAGACTCAGCCTAATCATTTCGTTTTAATTAGTTATATTTTCATTCTGAACCTTTTGATTGGTACGTAGATATATATAATTTTAAATTATTAATATTTATTTTTTAAGTAATTAAGCATGAAGTTTAGAGTACTCAGCAATTTAAAAATGATTACTGTTATGAAATTTGAAACTTATATTTAATCTTTTACACTTGATATTTGGACCAACAAATTATGTCATATGCCATACTTTTCCTTTTACTTTTCTTATTGTATTATTTTTCTTTCATATATAAATGTATTAATTTGAATTGATTATTATGAATGCACGTAAATAAATTAATATATATTTAAATTTTATAAGTAATGGACTCAATTCTAAATATCTTTTAGATTATTTTTAAAAGAACATGATTGGCCCGAGTCTCTACGTTGACTCTATCCAAGTCTTTCTTTTTGTTTTATTGGGCGAATCGAGTCCGAGCTGCGAGTTTTCAAACCTTGCTTAACAACATGTCCCGGCCAAATCACAAAATTATTATTATTATTACTATGAATATTATTAAGATTATTATTATTATTACGATGCATCTGCATGGTTAGGCTCAGCTCAGCTCAGGGACTATACTTGGTGCGTTTATATATAATAAATATATCTGTGCATGTGTATCGGTCCTTTTTTTTTTTTTAATAACACACTCCATCGCTTATGTTTTCTATACAACTCACTATAGTATTGGCTCACAGGGGTGGACTTAGGCACAAGCACGTGGGTGCAGTTGCACCCGTTAAATTGTGGTGCGCTTCAGAAATTCTAATAAAAATTGTGGTTCCACCCGCAAAGTCCATATGAAGATCCTCAGTTTGCCTCCAAAACCAAACTACATATTAACGTTCGCACTACTCAAATGAAAATCCTGGGTCCGCCACTGTAATAGCTCATATCAAGTCAAATTTGTATTTATGTACAAATCACTTGTTCTATATACGTATCAATTATCCCTCAAACTAAAAGTGAGACGAACTGTTAATTGGAGTGAAACTCTGCCACGTCCAATACCATAGGGGAAATTTTATTTTGAAAACTTTAGCTTTTGTATACTGCACGGTACAGTTTCAACTGAATCCCTCAGTCATCTTGTGATTCTGAGCCTCAAGAGGATCCGGATTCAAATTTAAAATATCCGAATCAGTCTTACATGTAGAACCCATATTTAGATGCATGGTTTCATCATCAGGTGGGTCAGTACTCATCATGTGGGACAAGTCTCTGCAAACTCATACACAATTGAAGCCCTAAATGATCCACATTCAACTTGCACGTGCAACTCACCAGATGAGTAAACCTGCTTAGTTTTTGGGCCGTTTCATTTAGAAAAAGTCCAGCAGTTGCACCTACTGATCAATGTGTGCTCTCTTGGAGCTCTGCATGACTGCATGATGAGCAAGCAACATGCAATGGTATACCCGCAGGCCACAGATATAAAAGGCCTCTTCTCCTTCACCATGAGAGGCTTAACTCATGTTGGTACAATGACAAACCAACAGACACCCATTCCAGCTGTCTTTGTTCTCCACGCCACTAATATACCATTGTTTTTTCTCGTCTCTTTCTATAGCATAAAATTATGTTAATTATATTATTAATCATATACTCAATTTTAGAGGGAATTACTCCCGTTGGAGAGTAAACCTAGAAGATGTCACATATAAGGAATGAGTGCTCATTTTTCAATAGTCCAGATTTTCAATAGGTAAGCCCCTACCGTGGTATTTCACTTCCTTGGCACATGGAAAACGTAAATGAAGTGACACTCTCTGAACTCACAGTATATCATCTGTTCCAAAGAAACTGTTTAAACTTTCAAACAGAAAAAGAGAAAAAAAAAAAAAAAAAGGGAGCCCTGACAGCCGATTTTAAAATATTGTCACCTGGAGGACTCAGTTACAAGTTTTTTTCAACAAAAGCTAACCTCCAATTTAATTAGGCAGTCAGATCAGGAGTGTTAGGTTTCTGGCAAAGCACCCATTGCAACCCTAATCGAGCAATAAATCCATAGAATTTGCATCACAGGAAAAGTTACGTGCAATGGGATTCTGACCAATTTTGGATCCTTTCTCTATTTTACTTAGAATAGAAAAGTAACCCTACTCTCACCAACCTCTCAAAAAAAAATTTCTAATGATAATAATAATAAGGAAAACAAATTGTCTCCTTGTGGGCAAAGAAAATACTTTCGTTTTTAACAGTTCAGTTCATTTTTTATAATTAAAATGGCATCTTACCATTTGAATGGTTTTTTTTTCCCTCATAAGAAAATTGAAAAATGCCTGGTGTAGCTTTTGCTCTACTGAGCCCAAACACAATTTGAGAACCATTACTAGCCACAAGTGATAAACTGTGGCAGGGTATATTCCATCATTAAATCTCTCCTCATTTTACCCCACCTACTAGAGACTTCCCAGTCATCATTTTCTTCTAATCCAAAGGGACCCTTCCAAAGCCATTGTTTGTTTTAGGAACCACATAAAATAATTATAAAAAAGAAAAAATTTGTCTGAGTAAGGAGATAAACAGGTGTAACATGGGCCCTAATTTTATCCATATTTTTAGAGAGAAGGAATTTGAAAATAAAATAAAATCAACATAATATAAAGAGAAGATACCAGAGAGCCCTCTCTCTTCTTCTCCACAAACTAATGGATGTATGACAGATTAGATCTTCTGATTTTGTGTTAAAGTGGAATTCAACTCCTTCGACGACTCCAACTTGTTCCTGGGTCTCTTTCTTAAATGAATAAATTCATGGAAACTCCCAAAGGCGTGTAGTTTCATGTAATTGAATTTGTAAGTGATTATTAAAAATGAAGAAGCAACCGTGAATACCCAAGAATAACTATCAAATAATCTCCCCTTCAATAGAAAATGAATCAACAAGGATGGAAAATGAATCAACATGAAAAATGAATACTCAGTCACCATCATAGTAAATTAAATCCTAACAAAAAAGTATAGCTCCCATCTACATCTCCACATTATATCCTTCACCCCTCTTTAAAAATCCTTTATTGGAGCCTATTTGACCATGAACTCCTGCGTACTCAAAAGGACATTTGGGTTAAAAGAATTTCATCTTCCCAGCACATGTTTGAGATCTGGGCAACCCACCAGGCAGGCCACCTTCCCAACCAAATTAAGGTCACCACCTATATTTAATTTGGATTGTTCATTTTCTGGTCAGTGTTCTCATCCATCCGGTTCTTATTTTTTCCCCCATGCGAGTTCAACTCAAAAACCAGGATCCACCTCCTGAATGGCATGAATCTGAGACATCACCACTGTGAAGACTGATAAACCACCCTAATGCAGAGAAATTCCTGTTTACACAGTAAGGCAAGTTTCTTCCACACAAATGAATCATTTTGTCAGTGCAAATAATGCATGCCCAACTACAGTATGGTTGGGCATTTTAGCAAATTATGAGAACCAGATCTCAAGAACCAAAAAAGATACCTCATCATTTAAGACAGCATCATGCTCCCCCATCACCACCCCATGGACTTGCCATGCGGGTGCAATTTCCCTTAAAGTTACATGTTTGGACCTCTTAATCCACTTTCTCCCAAAATATAAAAAGAAAAATAAGAAAAGAAAAAGAATCGAATTGCATCTTCTCTACAAAAAGAATTGAACAAGTGAGATGCTTGCCTGGGACATGATACAGGTGGGACCAAAATGAAGTGCCTGCCCTCCTGGCTTGATATCCAACAACATTCCTGATTCAAGAAACCAGCACAACCCGCAGTGCCTGTGTGTCACTTCTTTGTGCAGTCATTTTCGAGTCTGTCATCAGCAGAATACATGTAGAGACTGTTTGCGGCTGCACAGGCAAGTGTATTGGAAGTGGGGTGCCATGCAAGGTGGAGTAACTTCGTTGAGAAGTCATATGATCCCCCGTTTGCATCGACGCTTGGACTTTCAGCTCCTGTGACAATTTTCACAAGGGATGAAAGAATGAGCAGAATCTAGGGATCATGGATGAAGCGAAGAAGAGATGCACATGCAGAGCTTTATTTAAAAAAAAAAAAAAAAAAAAAAAAAAAAAAGAAAAGCTAATCAGATCATAGAAAACTATTCAGAAACTACTTTTGCATATCATAATTTGTGAAGTGTACCATCTCTGCAACCATATTATTATGACAAAAATATTATATAGTATCAAAACCCGAGCAGCGCAGCCAGTTTAAAGTTGAATTCATAAATGCCAAATTTATCCAAACCTGGTCTCTGTGTAGATGGGAATAGCCTCAAAAAATTCTAATCATCGGGTAATCCTAACCTACGACGACAAGAAATTTGCTTATGGAACTAGGATCATAAACTATCTTCCATTTGTAATCTGTCAAGACTCTCAGCCATTTCCAGTTGGTGTATATCTGTCAAGACTGACTCTCAGAATACTGCATGACCCAACTATGACTCTCAGAATACTGCATGATGCAACTATGTACATGGGGCTTATGAGCAATGATTAAAATAGCAGTTGTGGCAGGTGTAACGGGCATTGGCCACAACGCTACATGGTGGGCGATACATAGTGGTTACAGCAATTCGTAGTGGCACAGCAGTATAAATTTTTAAAGTGATTAACAAAATTTCAATCTTATGTAGTGGCCAATCTTGTTTTTTTTATTTTTGGAACCATATGAGAGCAGAGATAACCTTTAAGAAAGGCTTTTGGGGTAGAAAAAAAAAAAAAAAAGAAGGGAAAATAAAGTAATAAATAAACACTGCTTGGCTTGGCTAGGTATTTTCAATTTAGTGTAGTGGCAATGACCACTAAGCCCGATACATTGGCCGCTATGCTATGTAGCAGTCGATGTTTTGTTCCATGCTTATGAGTTGCAAGGTTTACATTGAGGTAGATAGGTGCCAATGAGTAGAAGTATGTTTGATTAGCATCATAATTTGGAAGTATCAAATAATGCATCAATTATATTACTGCTCAAATAATGTATCTGATACTACCATTATCATTTAAAAATAATAATAATAAGAGAGGAGGAGGAGAGGGCTAGAGGGTGGGGGGACAGGGGAGGGGTTATAGAAGAGTATTTTAATCCCTTCTTACTTGAGCTAATTGATAGGCCAAAGACACTAACCTCGTCTGCGAACACGTGCTAGGCTGCCTGTAAGTGATCTTGAAGGCCTTGAAGGCATCTGAGCTTGCCTCCTTAACAAAAATAAATCACATGCCAAGAGTAATATACAGATTTTAGTGACAATTTAGAGCCAATGAAGTCCTAATGATATCTCACTGAAATTTCAAACTTCCACGTACTTGGTAGGGTTTTTGCTGGCTTCAAGTGTAGTTAACTCATTGCTACCAGGACCACAGCCAAAAACACGGAATAGATTGCTACAATGAGACAAAAACCCAGTTAAGCAAATAGAAACATGGAAATAAAATACAAATTGATTGTGACACAAAAGAAATTAAAACCTGTAAGAACCAGTGGCAATCCGAAGGCCATCACCACTCAAACAGCACTCGAATTTGTCAAAAATTGAATCATTTTCATATAAGTCACAAAGCTGCAAAACAGGACATTTGATACTCCAATGAATATATGATTTTTTTTTCACCAGATAATGAAGGTATAAAAAAATTTAAAAAATTTAAAAAAAAAAAAAAAAAAAAAAAAAAAAAAAAAAAACCAAAGAGCAGGTAAGTAATATATGATTCTCATTGAGACAAATGGTTTATCTTTCTTTGACCATAACAAGCCCATTTCACGTAACGTGGACATTTATCTAATGGGTCCCCACCATGATGAGTCATGCCCTAACATTTTAATGTTGTCATCAACCCACGTCACCCAGCCCATGGACCACAGTCCATCGGGGATCCAAATGTGCATGGCAATAGAGAACCCACTATTTTAAATCCAATAGTTTATACTATAGTCCAATGAGTGTCAAATTGGGATGTCAAATACATGGGAGGGGTGGGTATAATAAGAGATTGGGTTTATCATGGATGCTTTGTGCGCCCCAGTGTCTTATCTAGAAAAGTCTCGTGTGTAAGTGAAGCGCGCACACGTACACCATGCAAGGCCCCTATGATCCATCTCCAATCCCTCACCCGGCTCACTGGTTTTTGACACCAATCCAAATGGGAGTCACCGTTGGATTGAAATACAAAAAAATAAAAAATAAAAGATGCCTTCAGAAACTGTTCAAGTTGAGGGCCACGGATACAGATCAAGGGAATTGGATGATTCGAACGGACTTGATATTCGGCATAAAGGTGAGTCCCGTCCAAATCTTCAAATCCACACAGGGGCCCAAGTGGGGGAAAGGGGAGAGAGATGTTTATATGTAGTCAACATGATTAAAACTTAAAATTTAGCCCCCTTGAAAGCTGCACTATGGGTCGACCTTTCACAAAACCAAACTATTCAATCATAAACCTTTGTTGTGATTGCTCACACCAAAATCACTCCAATCAGGGTCATATTCAACATGAGATTGAACATATGTAGAAAACAAAATCCCATTAAAATGAGTTAATGACATGTTGTACACGTTCAATTCACTAGTGAATTTGGCTACAATTTGAATCAGGTTTTGGTGTATGCCAGCTTATGGTTAAAGCTGAATAAATGGTTTGGATATAAAAATAAATTGGATGAACAATGTTGATAACAAGGGCAACATGGAGATTTTCATGTAACAAGAGAGATGCAACAAAAACAAGAATTTCTTCATGCTCGTACAAGTGTACAACAGTGAAGCTAAAAAGGAACTCCAGTCTCATGATTAAATATTATGATAGTTCATAGGAAGAATCTACAAAAGAAATTCTCATTATTAATTATCATCACAGTTCATAGAAAGAATCTACAGATGAAATTGACAAGCTGAGTGTCATACTAGAGCATGTCTTGTTAGAGTATATTCCATTTTTGATAATGGAGAACAATTAATCCACTTTCATTTTGATGCAACATAAGATCACATCTTGTTAGAATATTCCATGTTTGGTAACTGAGAACAATCAATCCAATTTCATGTTGGTGCAAAATCAGATTATATCTTGTTAGAATATAACCCTCGTTTGGTGACAGAGCCATAGTCGTCAATTCCGTTCCGGTCATCGTTTCGGTTTATATATATATATACAAGAATACCTAAAATTGGAAAAAAATTTAGTTGAATGCTAAAATTATACTAAAAATCCATACTTACATCACTTAAATTAAATTACACTCTACAATTGACCATTTTCTAGTTTTCATTACATGCGAATGTAAGTATGAAACCTTGTCCGGAATGGAGAAGAATTGGTCTGGCATTGGGACCGGAATGACCGGAATGGACCGAAATTGGGACCAGAAACTTTTAGGGGTCATTCTGTTCCCCCAAGGCCAATTCCGGAACGTTCCGATCAATTTCAGCCAGAACTGAACGGAATTGACAACTATGGACATAGCACAGTTGATCAACTTTCACGTTAATGCAAATTTTGTAAGTGTGTAAAGATAAATAGAAATGCCCATGAGCAGATGGGAACATCACCTTAGGCCGTAGATACTCATGGACTTGGAAGGTTGCAACAGGTCCAGATTCCATGTTTAAATCCCAGAGCTGCATTAAAAATAAAATCAAAGAACCAGTCCATAAAGGAGAAAAGAAACAAAACAATTACATTTAAGACAGTTACAGAAACCCTGTGAAGAAATAAGCTGAGGTGAACTGAAACTTGAAGAATGATGGTTTCCTTGGTCCATGAGCATGAGCATATACAAATGAGCAGAATCTCAAAATCTGAAGATCCAGGAGCTTAAACTTGACATTGCAACTTACAAGCACATAGAATTCCTAGTCAATACATAGTTATATATTAACACTGACACCATATAAGTTCTACTGTGGCCGCTGTTGTTTTCTATTTAATCAAATAACTCAAGCAAAAGCTTGAGAATCTAAATTGCAAACATCCAATAAACCACACAAATCAATGACAAGCAGAGTCTACATCATGTTGGGTCAGGACCCAGGACTCAGGAAGCAAAAAAATATTTACTGTGAGAACAATTGGCAGCGATGCCTAACTATTATACCCCAACTCATGTCTAGTTAAAAAATGTTTCTGAAGTACTAAAAAGCTACCGTTTGCTATTATGCCCAGATATAATATGGATACGGAAGAAACACTTTGGATATGTACGGCAGGAACAGGAATTTCATGCACAAAAAAACAAAGTATTGAATATCATGCGACAAGATATGTAGCCTACTTTTTAGTAGTGGATTTGAGTATCATCTCTAGTATGCACAACATACAACCACCGTTATTATATTTATTTATTTATTTATTTATTATTGTTGTTGTTGCTGCTGCTGCTGCTCCTCTGGTAAATACTCACACACCCAAGTCCCTAACCATCAACACTGCAACCAAGAATTGAGCCCTGGTTGTTCATGCAGAAGGAGTTTACCTCACCACCAAGCTACCAGTGTACATATAACATGCCACTGGCATGGTATAGATTGGCAGCCACTATTAAAATATGCTCTCTCTTTTTTTAATCTTATACCATGCCAATCCACCATCAAAATAATATACTTATATTGGTAGAAGAATCTTTCGATTTTCAGAAGATCTATGAAGTTTACTACACTTTTGTCATAAATATGTATAAAAAGAATGAAGAAAAAAATATTTTTTTTAATGGTAAATGAAGAAAAAATCTTAACGTAAATTTCACATAAATAGTATAGCTATTATATTTGGGATTTTTATAAAAGAAACATTGTACTTTGCATGAAAAATTAAAGCAACCACCTTACCAGCATAGTAAAGATTGAAAAAGTTTCTTGACTTTATTCTAATTTGCAACTTGTAAGAAATGTAACAATATTAAATATGAATGGCATCACATGAATTGATATCCATATCCTTATCCATGCTCCATTTTACGAAGAGAAAAAAAATTAATGGACCACTTGTTTGCAATCATTTACATATGTAAACATAACATGTGTAACGTTTACACATCAACATGTTTGTTTGCACTCATTTACACATCACATGCGTAGATTTTGGTGTGAAAATAGTGTGCAAACGGGGCCATTTTTATACCAAAATTCACACCCCTTCAGCTACAAAATCGTTACTGAACCTCCCTTCTGAAAGACGCGCCATTTCAATTTTATTTATTGATCCATTAAACCCCAAAACATTTAGTTTCATGGAGAGAGAGAGAGAGAGAGAGAGAGAGAGAGAGAGAGAGAGAGAGAGAGAGAGAGAAGTATACAATGCTCTATCAAGGGGAATGACCCCTTTCTTAAAGGGGTTTCTTTGGTGGGGCCTATCATAGGTCTCAAATTTCAGCAAAACAAAACAAGCCATCCATTTAGAGGTCCCCCGATGTAGCCCATGGGGCTCAAGATCTACAAAAGGAGGTCGAGGTCCAAAGAATAGGCCCACTGTCGGCCAACCCATCAGACCTTACCCATAGTGGGCCAGCTCATTGAGCTATAGCCCCATAGATGACCGACCCATTGGCCCAACCATGTTTACTTTCTTAGTATATAAGTTTTCGATAAATTTTCCTAGACCTAGATCTTAGTTTAGAAAATCCCAAGAAGATATCTTAAATTTAGCAAGACAATCGAATGGCATGTAATCAATAAAAGATAATTAATTGAAATGAAATCAATAAGAGAGAGGAAATAATATCCTCTTTAGGGTCTGTTTGTTTCATGTAATTCAACTCCTTGGAGTTCTAAGGCTCGTATTTCTAAAAGTGGTCAAAATTGAAACAGGTGAATATCTAAAAATGACCATCAAACAATCTTCCCTTTAATGGAAAATGAATCAAGTGGAGATGGGAAATAAATACCTAACAATCACCATAGTAAATGACCACCATACCTAGCAAATGAAGAAAACCCAATGGCCCATGCTAACAAAAACAAAACTAGATGGTTATGTTTACCCAAGGATCAAAACAGTGGTTGCGGCGAGCGTAGTGGCTAGTGGCCAAAACACTACGTAGTAGTGGCGGCGATACGTAGCAGTGTGAGTTTTTTTAGTTGACAAAATTTTTTGAATCTTGCATAGCAGTCAATCTTGTGTGTTTTTCGTGATTTGAAACCATATAAAGGCAGAGACAACTTTAGGAAAGGCTATTGAGGAGGCAAAATAGGAAAAAAAATTGTTTAAAATTTAAATTGCTTGGCTTTACTAGGTTTTAAACCTTAGTGCTGCTATTTTCAAAATAACGTAGTGGCCTCGACAGCTGCGGCCGATAATGCAGCCGCTACCTATTTTGAACCATGTGTTTACTTACCCAAAGAGGACTTCAGGGTTATCGACCATTTAGAAGTGTTGCTTGTACCGTGGTTGAAAAACTTTCATTTCCAAGTTGACTCATGACTCGGTTGAGTCACCTCGGTTTGAAGGACTAAGTCAAATTCAAGAGAGATGGTATATATGAAAAAATATGGCCCTAACCTTTTTTTTTTAATTATTTTTTGTTATGTTCTTATTTATATTATTTCTTGAAATATGTAAATTTATTAATTTGGATTACTTATCATAAATACATGTGACTTAATATATATATATATAATAAATATTTAATCTATATTTCAAAATATTTTTAAAATAATGTAAATAAAAGAATGACTCTCGAGGGACCACATAGACTGCCCCAAATCAGGTTTTTCTTTAAGTGGGTGAGTTGAGTCCGAGTCTTCCAACCTTGGATTGTCCAGCTCGTAAAGTAAGCTATTCGACTGAATATTTTATTCTTCTTGATGAAAAAGCAGACATGATTGATTTTAAGGCACTGGAAGTGAATGCAGCTCCGCATGATAGTGGAAAGTTTAACGAGCATATCTTGTAAGATCAGAGAAAGGGAAACCTTTAGTGTCATGTAATCTCGACTCAATATGTAGCGCCCATCTTTTCCAAACTTAATGTCTGATATTGAGGCAATTATCTCAGTAAAAAAAGACCTGGAACCAGCTGTCTCCTGCTCCTCAAATCTGAAAAAGCAATGATGATCGTCTTCATTATCGTGAAGGGTGAAATTTGCTGTAAATATCTTCACTTAACAAGCTCACTGTAAGTCATCATACAAGCATCTAATAACGAGAAAAACGTATGATGCATAATCTTACAGTTTTGCATGTCTATCACATAGAGCTGATTGTCGCATGTCAATAAGCCGGATTGTGCCCTTTGAACTGCTGTAGGCTAGTGTGTTGCAATGAGTAGGATGGAATTCTGCAGAAGTTATGACCTCTGCAAAAGGACCCAAGATAATTGAGAATACAAGTTTCTGAAGTTGATTACAAGGATGAGAGTAAACAAAAGCATAGTAATAGTCAAAAGAAGTGAGTGGCTTGTCAGATTCAAATAATCGAAGCTCCAAGACTGAGTAAAAGATTTATGGTCAATCTTGCATAAGCAAATGCATAATTGCAAGGGTTCTACGAGGAAAAGAATAAAATAAATAAATAAAGGATGCTTCAAATTTTCTAAATGAAATGGATTGATATAAGCAACTAATCACTCATAAAGCCAAAATGCACACACAAATGAGCAGGTGCAGCTTGTGAATTTAGCAATTCACACAGAAGCATTCATAAACTATGATACGGGGCCAATAAAAAAATACCATTTGTCATTTATATATATAAAAGATGCTGATTTTGACCGGTTCAACTTTAATTTTCACTACACCATTTAATTTTGACTTAATGAGAAGCCCACACAAATTTGGCTGGCATTGGAACCCACTATCAAATAACAACAGGTCAGATTTGGTATGAGTCAGCCTAAACCCAAACCTGCACTGGTAAAAGGCTAAAGTGTATAGCGTGTAAAGATTTGGACTCACAATCTCTCACTTCTTAGAGCCTCTAAAAAGCTACTCTAGCTGCCACATAACATAATTTGTGTGGAAAGATTTGTTATGAAAATTTCAAAAGTAGGCATAGATGAGGCCAGTGGCAGAACCAGGAAATATGCCTTAGTGAGGCCACTATGAAAAAAAAATTCTTAGGGAGGGCCAATATATATACACACACACACACACACACACACACACACAAAATTTTCATTAAAATTAAGGGGTTTTCTGAAATTTCAGGAGGGGCCATGGCCACCCTCTGCCCACCACTAGATAGGGCATGGACCTTAGCCACATGGGAGATTAAAGAGCCAATTCTTGTGACAGCTGCAACAGGAACTATCCCCATATTATTTGCATATTTTCCTATATGCATGTATATAAAATACAAGGATTTTCCAATCGTTGAGAATACTAATAGAAGGCCTGGTCAAGACCGTCTTGACTTCATTTTTATTTCGAAAGTGTGTTTTTTTGACTCGATGGAATTGACTTCAAATTTATCTGTTCTATATTCTTACTTTATTTTTTATATTTATATTTTAATATTTATTAATTTTTCTCTCTTTTTGTGTATTTTATTGTGTTTTGGAAGAAATCAATCTAATGGTCGGCCCAACTCACAAGAAACTGAAATTAAATTTCTCCTAGAGGATCTTCTGCAGATTTTACATGGAGTTAACCTTTAAGTTTCAAGCATGTGCTAATAGCGATAGACATCTATTTTAAATTACACACACACACTCTTTTACTTCTATATTTTGGAAATCTATCATTACTAGGAGTTGCAAGCCTGCTATTTCTTGTAATTTTGGCAACTTCCAACTTAAATTTACATTAATTGCTTATTTCGTATAAATTTATAGTGAGTTTTGTATTAATGTTACCAAACATTTTTAATTACTATTATTTTCTAATTATATATTTTAAATCTTGACCCCAATCAATACAACAATAACTAATTTTTATACATTTTCTATGGATATGCATGCTCGTGCTTTACACGTGGGTGGTCAAGCTAGTTTTGAATATCACACACGGGGATACGTAAAGGACCCACATTAGCTGTGGTTCAGCCATGCCCAAATGGTTTATACTAAATTTGTGGAGTTAAACAACCAAAAATATGTTTGAAATTTGAAAATAATACTAAATATTAAAATTAATATAGACATATCACTATATCTTGAGGTTTGGGATCAATCAACGAACACCTACATTTGTACCCATTACTATCAGACTTACACATGCAGAGTGTAACTTGACTATTAAATGTGAACCAAACCTTGAAAGGAAAAAGGAAGCAGCAGCAGAATAAGAAAATATATAGTAGTGTTCCAACTCTTGCTGTCATACTCTTCGATCAAACAGTGAAGTTCTATAACATATTTAAAATAAAATAAAAGGCAAAGAAGAGAAAGCACTTGGAACCACTGTTAAAGCAATGCATACCAGTGAGGTCTTCCATGTTCACAGGCTTCACAATCAACACATATTGAAACTTTGATTACTTATTTCCAGGTTCCACAAATTTATTCTCAATCATCTGCTGAAATAAATGTTTCTCCATCACTGAGGACAGAAAAAAGGTCAAAGAAATTATCACAGGACCAAATACCTTCCACTATACCACTCTGCTGTGTTTAATAATAAGAACATGGATAGGATAAGCCTTTTAAAAGTAAAACATAAAACATATGAAAATGGAAAAAAAAAACAACCCATTAAAAGATCTGCAACACCCAGGAGACAATTAGTAATATGTTGGGAATCCAAGATCCTTAGGGGTGAAAATATCAACTTTATCTAGATACTCCAATGAAAAGCACCAATGAAGGGAATATCAATGTACACTTAAAGTTTACCATCTGCATGACTATTGGTATGAGTTATGATAATCCTATTTAGCGTCCAAACAGTCGGGTCAGTTTATTTCGGAATTACAGAATGTCTGATTACAGGTAAAAAATTGAGGTCATGAAAAATATGTCTATCACTGCAAGGTCAATTGACGTTACCAACGATATTTCTAGGTTATCTAAAATTTACTCAAGTGCAACTCTAGATGGTAGAAGAGACAATGTGTGAACTCAAAGCCTGGCAATGCACAGACTGGCAATATAAACAGATTCTCTACAAGAACACATAGGAATTTACATAACATAGAATGAGGGGATGCATGGGGCATAGAAGTTAAAACATATTATCATTGAAGCAGACTTCCAGAAAATACCATATGGTAAGCATCTAAAAAATGCAGATTGACATGGAGACTAACCTTTATACTCGATGGATCTCTTGTTCAACTACAATGTTTATTTCTATAATGCGTCAGTCAATTTACTTGTATGGTGAAATCACTAACGGAGAGCTTATTAGTACGCAACAATGTTCCTTTGTAATTCAAAGAGCTTATGTTGATGTCTTCTGTTGCAGCATTATTCCATTGCAATAAATCTCTTAATTTTTTTCTTTCTTTTTTTTTTTTTTTTTTGAAAAGGTAATGCTATCATAACTTATTTCACCAATACAATTAAAAACTACAGGGAAAAAACTCAAAAAATCAATTAATACCCATCATAAAAGTTATGAGAATAGCATGTCTTTATTGAAAAACACTAAAACTTAGTTTACAGCCTGAAAACTCTTACCTACATACTATATATAAGGAGGAACTCCAAATGTTCCTACTAAACTTTAAACATAGAGGTCTGAAATTTCAACTAAATTCAACACAAATAGGTATTATATCCAAAAATTTGTTCCAAAATCAGACTATTTATGCCCATCTGCGTACACAATATCCTTGTAAAAACCGATTCTCATTACCACCTTCTATCTCAGCAAAAGGAACTATATATTTTCCGTGATTAATAAAAAATTATATATAAAAAAGATGTCCAATATGACATTTTCAATGAAAACCTTGGTGAAACATTCAAGGAACATTTCATTTCATAGCAGCTAATTTTGACAAAAAGAATCTATCCAAAAATGAATCTGTGATCAAAACAGATAATAAACAGCCCACTTGTTCAGATCCATCATGATTTTCCCCATTTGAATATTACCAAAAACCTATAGTTGCTGTAGTGTAAGAGAGTAGTAGTAATATATGTATAATTGAAACTCTGCAAACAAAGAAAATTTTCATCTGTTTGGTAAGTGTGACCATTAAAAATCAAAAATCACTGCAAGGGAACCAGCATGCACTCCCCTGTGTGTTACAGTGGATCTTCAGCTAACCCATGGGAGGTTAAACTTTTGGATTTCCATGCAACGTCGGTTGCAATCATCAGTGAATATCCCATTCTGCAGACTGCTAAAAGAAACCCCTGAAGTTTCAACACATGGAACTCAAAAGTCGGATATACATCTCTACATGCATGACCATGGCAGAAAGAAGATAAAAAATGCTAAATATAAATGGACATCATACTGTCCCAGGAAAAAAAAATGGCCAAATAAGTGATAATAAACAGACTTCCAGATTTATAAATAGTAGGGTATAAAATGGGGAAAAATATGCATTCACTGAAATAAACAGCCAAACTTACTATTGTTTGAATAGAATTAATGTGAGTAATTCATGAGCATGCGCATATATCCTCCGACATCTTGGAACAAGGTTTGTCTCATGGCCTACTACCTGTTTCATAAGCATGAAAAAAAGATCGTAATTCAAACTATGCATGCAGTTAATGTCATTCTTGTTCAATGAATTTGTTCATTTCATATTGATAAAAAAGAAACTTCTTAAAAATCAAGGTATATCAGGTTCTTGCCAGAATCTTAAATATGAGATTAGAGCCAATCACCCAGATGTACCTTAATTCTTAATTTAGATGGTGTGGAAAAACCCATAAAAAAAACTAAAAGGGAAATCCAATGAATATTGTTTGGAGGATTTGGGGAAAAGTATAAAGTAAGGTGTGTCATAAATTTAAGTATCAATTGGGGGAAATAATCAAGAAAAAAGGGTGACAACAAGTCTGCCGATTCTGTGTGCCTCATCCACTCTTTACCTAATGATACTCCCCATGAAAGTTAAAGACTCTCCATCCCATTGTGAACTTTGGCTATGGCCCATCCAAGGTGACTCCTAACACAGGATGAACTGTTTTAGAATTTTGGGTCCTTGTAAATTTATTCCAGGATGGTAATAGCCAAGAAACTAAATCAGAGAGACAACACCAAGTTTCTGTCAAAGTATACCAGCTAAAACTAAAAAAAAAAAATAAAAAAAAAAACAAAAAGGTTGTGAAAAAGAAAATAAGCAGAACATGCAGGGCTAGGTCCGGCAGAAAGCCGAGACAGCTCAACCCATCTCAGTTGGGGTTTGACTCAACAAAAGCAAATCGACCTAGGTGCCTCTTCAGCTTTGTGAAGGAACATAGTTTTGAGAGCTTGATGGATCACATATTAAAACGTGTAAATAGCTATTTCTTAAATAAACCTTAGAGAACATCATAAATGTTCAATTATCTTGGAATTTATTTGTAGATATGATTTGACCTGAATTGTAGGATATTGAATCAATGTATTCCCTGATTTAGGGCGTTTGTAACTACCATATACAACTGAAAATAGGATCATAAAAGGGGAATCTAGTGATGAAATTTAAGGAACAGTTAATCAATGATTCCCTGATTTAGGGGTTGTAATACAATAATAAACTGATGAAGAAACTCGTAAGAGGGGGATATTTAGTGATGACAAAGGAATCACTCGACTTTCCCAAAATCTCTCATCTTTTTTATGTTTGTTGCCATGGTCTCCAGAGACCCCTCATAAAGCTTATGAATCTGTTGTGACAAAGGGAACTGTGAGAAAGTCCTTCTGCTACATGGAACTTGGAAAGGTCCCTTTTCTACTAGAGGAGAGAGAGAGAAGGAAAAAAAATGCAGCAGCCTCATCATCTGTGGGTCCCATTGCCAGTGGGGCCAAAGGGAGTTTCATCTGTCATATTCAATTTGGTCT
>QPKB01000002.1:61896560-62067911 GCA_003546025.1 Camphora micrantha
TTGACCCGAATTGCTTGTCACCAGCCAGATCATGCGTGGAACACGCAATTGAAACAGGATCCAGTCTAGGGGAGCTGCATGTTTCGGTTCAATCATCAATTAAGATGGAGGTTGGAGGTGGGACCCATCGGATGATTTGTGTGGGTCCCATTGAACAAAGGATCATTTCCTCTGTCTCTATCTCCTTCTTTCCTATTACCTTTTTTTTTTTTAACCTTTCTGTAAAGTAAGCCATATACGACGGAATGATTAGGGGTAAGAAGGTGATCTGTTGATGTGTTCTCTTTTGTGAAGAGATCCGTTGATGAGTTGAAAGTCTTTATCTTTTGCTGTTGTGTTGCAGTGAAGTTGCCTATTATGAGTAATAATGACGACTTCTTGGGGATTTACTGTGTTTAACAATCAACACGAATCCACCTGGAGTAAATTTCGGGTCCGGACTTCAATTATTAGTGTCAAGTTCGAGGAAAATTCGGGAGTCTTGCCACTTTAATACACTTTGAAAAAAAAAAAAAAAAAATGGGAAGGAAGGGTAGCTTAGACCTTTCTTTGCTACTCTATCCTTCACCCTCGCGCAGGGATTAATTCTTAAGTATGCTTATATGTGTGTGTGTGTGTGTGTGTGTGTGTGTGTGTGTGTGGGGGGGGGGGGGGGGGGGGGGGTAGCTTTTCTCCATGTGTGTGGGCAGCGGCGGACCCAAGATTTTTATTTGGATGGTGCGGGCAACGCTCTAGTAAAGAAGTTAAAAAGCACACCCGCGCTGCAATGCTTAGGCCCTCCACTGTGTTTGGGCTCTCTTTTCCATTTGTTTGGGCATACTCTCCTCATGTATCTTGGTTCTCTCAGCTCCTATTGGCTAGGATACCCATAAAAAAAAAAATTTTGAGAAAATTACTGCAAGTGTAGTTGGGTCCACTGCATTAACTAGTTGGTAACTTTACTTATACAATGAAGTGAGGTGTAACCTCAAATCAAAAGAGAATAAAACATGAGGGGGTCTAATTATAATGTAATAGCCTTTGTGATTAATACAAACTTGCCGTTAAAAAAAAAAAGAGCCGCAATGTGCGCAGCAATGTTAAAAGTCCTAGAAATGGAGCAAAAGCCAATACTAATGAATTTCTTAGCATATCCAAAAGTTCCCATAATCAAAACCTATAATCAAAAGCCAATAAACTTTATCAAAACCTTTTCGATGAGTGAGCATTATTATGGGCAAAACCTTTTCAACGAGTGAGAATTATTATGGATGGGATGAGTTTCATTCTTTTGAAAATTCCTCCACCAAAAAGTTTGCTATTATAATAATTAACGCACCAGTTCGAGTTTGGATAAAAAGGAGTGATTTTTATAATGGATGAATTTGAGTTTCAGTCGTAAGTTTTCCAACCTAATTACTTAGCAACATGGCCCAACCAAGTCATAGAATTATTATGAGGATTTTAAGGGGCAAGTCCCAAAAATTTGGTCATTCATTGCGAAGGGTCCCCTAATATTGCGTAGCACAAACGGGTCAGTCAGGACCTCTTTCGTTTTTTTACAGCTGAGGGGAGCGATGTCTGTGATAGGAGCCACGCTAGCGTCGCTCTACGCAGTTTTCACAAAACACTTGTCTTCCACTTATTTTTTTTCTCTTCTCCCACCTAGCTGTTTCTCTATCTCCCCCACTCCATTTTCTCCCAACCATCTTAGAAAAACAGTGACACGGGCTTTATGAAAAGATTAGTATTGACTGACATACTATTTATTTCTTTGTTTTCCTATATTCTCAAGATTTATCTTGAAAAGTGAAACAGACGAGGAAGGAAAAAAAAAAAAAAAAAAAAAGAGACATAATATGAAAGAATGGTTCCAATAACAATCTTATAATACTGGTACATTATCATGTAGAGCTTACCCTCAATCCATGAACCCATCCATGAGAAAACGAGAGAGAACAAGAGAGAAAGGTTGCTTGACAGGGTAATTTTGTATTTGTAGGTTTGGACTTAGCTTTTCCGCCCTTATGAATATGTGAAAACTTGCATTCGTAGCTTTTCTGCCTTGTACTATCGGTGGAAAACTTGTATTTACAGCTTTTCCACCAATATAAATGGCGGAAAACTTATATTCACATTTTTTCCACCGATCCATGAGGCAATGCTATCGTGGCTCAGAAAAAAGTATAAAATAAAATGAAATAAAATGGCAGGAAGATCGAATTTGTGTTGCACAATCTTTGAGGACCCTTTGCGAGGAATGACCAAATTACATGATTTTTCCCGTAAAATCCTCAATTATTAATATTATTATTATTGAGATTATTATTATTATTATTATTATTAGCACCAAATTCATAGTCAAATATGGTCACACTTGGTGGGCATCTGGAATCACACACTAAAGTACCTCGCAGCTCTCACGTTCTCTCATGAAATACGTTGAAATCACAAATTGCAATGAATATTCACAATTATGTGGGTGCGTAATGCTGCCGGTCTAAACATGTTCAGCAAACATAAATCTGTGTTATCATAGAGAGTGCTTTTATTGTTAATTAAAGGTTGAGTGCTGCTACCTGCACACTACAAATTCCTCTCCCCGCACTGTATTTTAAAATAATAATAATAATAATACAAAAGTTCCTAAACTATCCCTATCCCACTCCTTCCTTCTCGCTCCCTCTTCTTGCTCCGGCCACCTTCGCCCGACAGCGTCGCTCTTCCGCCACCGGCAGCCCCTGCCCGACGCCATCCCTCTCGATCTCCTTCTTCCTCTCCTTTTCCCTTTCCCCTGTCTCTCTCCTTCTCCCTATCCCATCTTCGCCCGACCCCGTTGCTCCCGGGCCGCCGGCAACCCCCGCTCGACTCGATCCCTCTCACTCTCCTTCTTTCCTCTCCCTATCTCTCGTTTCGTGGATGGTGGGGGTAGGGCCTCAGGAGGGCTGGGGTGAGCTAGGGATGGGATGAGGGTGGGTGGAAGAAGAGGGAAGGGTTGGGGAGGGGCAGGGGGTGGGGATGAGGTTGGGTGGAAGAAAGAGGGAAGGCCTGAGGTTGGGGTGGGAGGGCGGGTGGAAGAGAGAGGGAGGGGCTTGGGGTGGGAGGGGGATGGGGATGAGGATTGGGGGGGGTGTGGCTGCCGGAGCAGGAGAGGAATAGAGGGAAGGGTGGCGGCTGGTGGGGGAGATGGGACTATGGGTGGGGGTTTGCAGGAGCAGGGGAGAGGAAGAGAGGGAGATGGGGCTGCGGGTGGGGCTACCGAAGCAAGAGAGGAAGAGAGAGGGAAGGGCGGCAGCTGGCGGGGGAGATAGGGCTGCCGGAGCAAGAAGAGGAAGAGAGGGAGATGGGGCGGCGGCTGACGGGGTTGCCGGAGCAGGGTGAGGAAGAGAGGGAAGGAGAGGGATAGGGGTCGTTTGGGATTTTTTTTTTTTTTTTCAAATACGGTGTGTGGAGAGGTATTTACAGTGTGTAGATAGTCACTCTCTTAAAGGTTATGGCATAAAGGTTCATAAGGTGGGTATGGACCAAAATGCCCTTTGGTTTTTCTATATAGGAAAAGAGGATTTTCGAGATGGAAATTGTTCAAAAAGGATATAAACCAAGCTCTTGCATTATCCAACTTGGAAACATGATATAATCATGGGGTGGGGGATTGTACTGGAACACTGTTCTAGCTCATTTAGCAGGTAAGCATCATTTAAGCTGCCGGTGGAATGGAAGATCGATGCCAATTCAGATATGAAAATATACTCCATTAGCGAAAAAAAAAAAAACCCTTTCAGCCAAGGTCAATGCAACCTTGATTTGTGGGGGCATGAAATGTATTAAAATAAAAAACAGGGATGTATCCCTAAATGTAAATGCGAACATTTACAAACTCTATAAACTTCAAGGAGATATATACAAGGCACGTTCAATATGGGAAATTCATTGTATTTCCCAAGTCATTTACTGACACTTCAACCATCGTATCTACCCACCTTGGATGTGGTGGAGTAGAACGATGGCATAAGTTTTCTCTCCATATTTTATTTTAGAAATCACCCAAAAATCGCTCGGTGTGCACTTGTGTGGGTTTAACGAACGCCAGAATTAATTCGGTTGGATCAAATACCTTATAATATCTATATCGTTAAAAATAAGTAAATAAATAAATTTAAACAGAGATCTAATATGTCATGCACAAACAATTAGCGGCTGCTCTAGGAATTCGAGTTAGTGGGCTCAACAAAAGACTTATCTTTCGTAAATCGAATAAATTTATTTTTCCCTTTATCAACATTTGTCATATACTTTCGATAATTCGACAAACATAATATAGAATTATCAAATAATCTATTTCCGATAATCCGACAAAGTTAATATTGAATTCCCAAATTAATAAAAATAAACATAAATTTTAATACATTGCTGCAGGCTTTTGGTATAGCGGGAGAATGTCTCGATTTTTCCCTCCATTTGGGCTTCAATTCCAAGATAATTTCTAGTACCACCCATTGCCTGGTGCATAAACATCGTTTTGGGGACGAGCTCGGTTTTGAGCTTTTTGGTTGTAATTATAATTGAACTTGCTTCCGTTGTCAACGTAACCAGTACCTTTGAACTTTCCCCATGCATATCGATGCCAATTAAGTTTTGAACTTTTTCAATATTTGAACCGGAAGGGGACATTTTGATCCATACCGAGCTACTGTATGAATCCTGTTATCGTAAATATTAAAATTGTTAAGGACTCTCTTAAAATCAGGCCCTCCTCCCCTCTATATATACTGCATGCGGAAGTGTGACCGTAAGTGCCGTGAGTAGACTTGCATCCTTGTGTTAAAGTGACTAGAATAGGAGCCTTGTGTTTGAAGTGATCAGTAGAGTAGGACAGACGGTTTCTGAGAGAAGCATGGACTTCATGGAGGTACGCCGCGCTGGAAACTATCACTCGACCTTTTGGGATATTGATAGCATTCGCGCCCTGCTCGCAAGAAGAGACTTCACTGCTGTAACTGTAAGTCTAGCAATCCGTTATTTACTATCTACTCTTTTCTTTTCCTTCTTTTTCTTACCTTTTTCGCCTCTTCACTTGCACAATACATAATTATTGTAGGAGTAGTTAAAAATGAAGAGTCAAAGGTTAATATGATTACAGAGTGACAATTAAAAGAACTTTACATTTAAGGGAAGTTAAATCAAGGAAAGATTGGAAGGAATAAGAACCCTAGTAATTTAGATCCTACAAAAAGTTAAAGATCTCATCTATATTGATACCTTATGTCCTTCAACCATCACCTCTTTAATAATTATTTGGGAGTTAATTTGACGATAAGGGAATGTACGTACGGCTACTTTTTCATAGAGAAAGTATGGAAAGTGAAAATGATTATCCACATCATTAAAAGCTTCATGTTGGTACTATAGCCGTTATTTTAGACTAAATTAACTTTTCCGTAATTTTGCAGAAAATTATTTCTGATGGGGAGGTCGAACTTGGTTTTCCATTGAACCAATTTCAATTTTTATATATTGAATTTCTATGTATTCTATGCAAAGACATGCCCTTAATAGTGTTTGTACTGAATTTGAGTAGTTTGGGTTTATTTTTTTTTTTTTTTTTTTTTTTTTTTTCCATTGGTTTATGAGCTTGATTGTCATGGGATCACGACGGGTTGTACACTTCAGACAGCTGATTTTTGCACATTTGTGGGTGGTTGCAGGCATTGAGTTATGACCATCACAAAAGACTCAAGGAAACAATTCAGCGCCGGCTACGAGACTTCACACAGCCACACCATCTGCTTGGATTGATCGACGCTGTCCAACACCTCGGTGTGGCCTACCAGTTTGAACAAGAAATCAGTGATGCACTGAATGGGCTTCACTCAGAGGACACGGAGCACGCAATTAAGGACAGTCTGCACCACACATCTCTCTACTTTAGATTGCTTAGGCAACATGGGTGTAACCTTTCATCAGGTATGCCATCATAACATCAGGGCTGAAAATGTGTCCCAGCTCACCCACAGGAAAGATAGGGCCGTGAGGTCCACGATCTGAACTTATTTTTAGCCGGGCCTGATTGGGGGTCTCAGTCCGTAGCTTTAATCTCTGATGACCCTGATTCTGGTTGTGTACAAAAGCATGACGAGAAAAAATAAAATTGGGTAATGATTATATACAAACAGTTTAACAACAACAACAACAACAACAACAACAAAAAAAAAAAAAGGATTATTTAAGTACAAGGATAGGCGAACTCAGGTTAAACCTGTTTCAAGTGGGTTTCAAAGATTATATAAGTACAAGGATAGGCGAACTCAAGTTAAACTTGCAATCCACTCTGGGGGAACATTCTCCATGTATTGCAGGATTAAATAATTTTCTGGAAGAACATTCTCCATGCATTGTGGGATTAAAATATTTTCTGGAAGAACATTCTCCATGTATTGCAGTCTCCTTGCATTGCAGGATTAAATAATTTTCTGGAAGAACACTCTCCATGTATTGCAGGATTAAATAATTTTTATTAAGCCTTGCCCAATCAAAAGCTGACTTGGACACAAGTGGTGTGTGGTTTACATCATGAACCCAACGCATTCTCCTCGCTATTGCCTTGCGAAAGCAAAATCAGTTGGTCCAGTTTCCACACCACTGGCGCTTTTGTTGGATCAAAACCATTCTTCAATATCATAAGAAATCCCACAGTACTGGCCCTCCCATATGATGGTTGGACCTGTTAATCCATGGATGATCTTGACCAACCCTGTTGGATGCTATTAATCAGATGGGTGGAATCATCAAATTAGTTTGGCTTTTGTGAGGCTGGAGAAGAAGAAAAATTATAATACCCACTCATTTCTAAATAAACAACACAATACCCTGCAATTATTTTGTCCAACTGATATTAATTAATTAGCTGATGAACTACGTTGGGTGCATGTAATGGAAGACATATTCAACAAATTTAAGAAGGAAGGAGGAGGTTTCAAGGCTAGCCTTTGTGAAGATGCCGTGGGACTTTTGAGCATGTATGAGGCTGCACATCTTGGCGTGGAAGGTGAAGCCATATTGGAGGAAGCTAAGGTCTTCTCCACGGCAAATTTGAAGATTATGATGGAAAGGGTGGAGAAGAAGATAGCAGATAGAATAGAGCATGCCTTGGAGATCCCTTTGCACTGGAGAGCGCCGAGGGTGGAAGCTAGACCCTACATAGATGTATATGAAAAGGAAGATGGGAAGATTGATGACTTGCTTGATTTTGCAAAGCTAGATTTCAACATGGTGCAAATGGCTTACCGAACTGAACTGAAGGAATTATCAATGTGAGAGCTAAATCCTTCTTCCAATAGGCATTGTACCTAGAACTTACTAATATTAACAACAACAACACTAATAATAAGAATAACTACAGATCGGTTGACCACACCACGTGGGCAAGTAAGGTTCAATCAAACCATTATATGTGCGGCACTCTGTGAAAAATAGAACTATTCCAAAGATGTGCTTAAGCAATTGGATCCGTTTTTATAGCCTGATAAGTAAATGGGTTGTGTTCAGGTAGGTTGAGCCTATACATGTTACCCTCAAGGTTCAACCCAACCCCATGGGAACCATTGTCAACCTAACTTTATCCAATCTCTAGATTAATAAAATCAATTCCGAGAAAATTCTCTTTGTAATATACTCATTTATTTAATTTATTTTCCACTCTAAAACGGCTCTTGCCACTACTGCTTGCGACTTGGAATCATGTATATTTTCAGGTGGTGGGAATTGTTGGCGTTACCAGAGAAGTTGGGATTCTTCCGAGACAGACTGTTGGAGAACTATCTCTTTGCAATTGGAGTAGTTGTCGAGCCTCAATACTCCCTGTGCAGAATAGTAATTACCAAAGCTATGGTCCTTATCACAGCAATGGATGACATTTATGATGTGCATGGTTTGCCAGATGAGCTGAAAGTCTTCACGGACACAGTTAATCGGTATTAGCCCAATTTGCTTTTGTTTTTTTTCTTTTCTTTTCCTTGTGTAGATGGACCTTACATTAAGTGGGGTCAGTGATGATCAGAGCCCTTGTCACCGCATAGGGACCATGTTGGGGGAGATCTTTTTATCGATATTTGATGTTCCTAAGTTTTACTCCAATGAGAGTCAGTCCCATCATAAACTTTAAAAGATATATAATTAATTTAGTGGGACAGCCTTAGTGGATCACCGGCGCCAGTGCTATGGAACACGTGGTGCAAGCCATATTTTGAATCATCCGTGTTGACCATTAATCAGGGACCCCACTGATAGACATAGGCCCCGAGGTTTGGCACCCATTCGAATTAGGTGGACTGTCGGATCGAGTGTGCACTCAACTTGGATGGTGAAAAATTTTTGAACGTAGATGAAGTGGGGCCAGTAATGATCGTAGCCCCGTCACTATACACGATCGACCGTGTTAGGGGAGATCTTTCAATCCTCCTAGACCCATGCCCGGTGGGACCTATGGTAGGCCCCATAAGGTGAGTGCCGACGCTCGGTCTGTGACAGATGAGTTTCTTATTTCAAACTTTGAGAGAGACTAGTATGAGAGAGATAGAGAGACGCGAGAAAGTAAATTTTGTCAGAAATAGAGAAAGACGTGAGAAAATGAACAGAAAACTCAAATCTCTCCTTAGCTAGATGAGCTCTTCTTATTTTAAAGTTGAATGAGTCCACTCAAAATCGAAATTGAGTGTGAAATTGGAACAAATTGATTTCAAATCAAATAGTCTAAAATCATATATATATATATATATATATATAAATTGCTAAGATCAAGGAATTCATATCATGTAGGCCCGACCTACACTGCTAAGAGCAACCCCTAATTGTCGAAATATAAGTGTGGCCTGACCTTAATCCCAAATCAGGCCTTTTCAAACCGTCGGCAAATTTGTGTTGAAATTCCATAAGACAAAGCAAACAAAATCATGATGGACGAACATTGAGTGGCTTTTTTTTTTTTTTGCTCCGTGACTACTTCTGTCCTACATCAATATCGCTCCTATCATCGTGGTATCTTGTGCCATGGTTACAACCTAAATTCATGAAACGACAATGACTGATTACTGGTTTTATTTGCAAATAGGTGGGATTTAGAGGGAATTGATCAACTACCAGAGTATATGAAGCTGTACTACTTGGCGTTATATAATACAACCAATGAGACGGCATACATCATCCTCAAGGAGAAGGGATTCAATGCTACACATTATCTGAAGAAACTGGTACAAATTTTCTTTTCTTTCATTTATGACTTGGAGGGTTTTTTTTTTATGTTTCTAAATTTTTTGGGATGTTTTTTATTATTATTTTTTTTTTATGAGAGTGATCCAAGGACAAGGATGGTACATTCGATAAATGCTGAAAGTTCCACAGTTTTCACTGATGAATTCCCTAGGCTTTTCCTTTGCCCTGTTTATATACTTGAATTGTTGACAAGATTTTTCGATTTAAAGGAAATTTTGAAAATTTCTACAGTAAATTCACATTTTCTGTAGTAGTATTTTGAGGCTTTGGGAATTCCAGAAATTTTAAATGGCCACGATCAAACATATTCAAATTCAAGCAAGCATTTGGGATTTTTGAAATTCCTCAATTCGGGCGGTGAAATTCCTCAATGCAGCGGGACTCCTTTCACTGAACGGGAGACACATGTACACAACTGTATGCATGCATCAATGAGCAATTTAGTAGCTGAGATTCTATAAATTTCATGCACTATAGTGTTTACGTAGAGTAAAATAAAATAGCGTTGAGTGCCAAATCAAGAAGATGAAATAGTGGAGGAAGTTGGGAGTAAAAGCACCTTTTTACAATTAACTCTGTCCTTTATCATTTTTTCTTTATTTAACTCTCTATTCCATTTTACTTTACTTTACCTTATAGACTAACAGCCCAAGAAATGCATGCAAAATTTTAATTCAATAAGAACTTCCAATAGCAGTAAAATACGAAAACTATGACAATCAGGGTGAATGAAGTTCTTAAGCAGAAATACGACAGAATTGAGTAGCGTTTCAAAAAACCCAATATTTGAAATTCATGGGATACACTGTACATTAATTTTAGAAATTCTTGTAAAGAAAAAGATCCTTCAAGCTTATGGTACGCATATAAGAGAGAGAGATGGGACAAGAATTAATGCACCTCGGATTCCACAAGAATAGATATTTATACATTACAAAATGAAGTTTCAAGTATAAAAAGATCCATACACATTGTCCATTGAAATATCTTAACTGATGAGGAGTGAGTTCCATCTAAGGGGGAGTATTGAAAGTATTTATACTATCTCTACTAATATCTAAGATCATCTAGTCTTCATTTGGTAGCCTGCTACCCAAATCGGACATGGGCCATAATTACTTATAATCACTATAATTGTGTACAATAATAATGCGGTGTGAATGTTTTCCTGTAGTTTATTCCCGTCCATGCTTTGTACTAATTGGTTGTGTTGCCTGTGACTTTCTAATTTACAGTGGGCAATGCAAAGTAACTCGTACTTTCGGGAAGCTCAATGGTTCAACAGTGGTTACATACCTAAATTTGATGAGTATTTAGACAATGCTTTAGTCTCAGTTGGGGTGCCCTTGGTATTGGGCCTCTCATACCCCATGATACAACAACATATATCAAAGGCGGAAATTGATTTAATCCCCGAAGATCTAAATCTCCTCCGTTGGGCATCGATCATATTTCGACTATATAATGATTTGGCCACTTCAAAGGTATGGTTACTTGGTTAGAAGGTTTTTTTTATATCAATACAAATTTTATGATGGTTGCGATTTCTTGTTAGAACTACTGGTTTTGAAGACACGGAAAATATTAAAAATAAAAAAGTTGGGATGTATGAGTAAATACTCAAGCGATAGGGGCGTATTTATAAAGCGTAATTATAAATTCTATAAACCTTGGAGGGTATTTACAGAGTACTTTTTCTTCTAAGCTTGAAAAACTTTAATTAACCTCAACATATTCCTTTGTTCATTAACTTCAACCTTCTTCTACCCTCTTTTCAACCCCTCCACGTTGATAGGTTGTTAATTTGCATGTCTTGTATTCCTAGTTAACATGGGCGGCTCCACATTGATCTCAGATCCGAAAAAATATTTTAAAAATAAATTATTTTATGTCATGAATTGAACTTATGAGAAACTTTTGACCCCACTCAATTTAAGAGTTTCACCCCACATTAGCTAACTTTACACATTTGCTTTGTTGATGTGCTGCTGAACAAAAATCACTATAAAATACTCACCGCCTAAGTTAATAAGCCAACTGTCTACCAAAATAAATAAAAAATTAATGGGCCCACATTGCTGATATGCAGTCTAGCAATAAGTTTTTAGAACTTAAAGGAATTGGTGACATTCCTAGAAAATTAGTGGAGTCAAAGAAGGATATGTATACCAATTGGTTTATTTGCTTCTAAAATTGGCGTTGATTTTATCAGTAGCGACTGCGACGGTAGAAAGAGCTTTTTCAGCAATGCAGTACGTAAATAACAGGTTGCATAATCGAATGAGAGATCAATGGATAAATGACTGTTTGGTCACATATATTGAAAAGGATGTGGTTGCTAGTGTTGATAATGAAGCTATTATGCAACGATTTTAACACATGAAAACCTACTGAGGGTGGCTGTAGGAGTTTATGTATTTAGATTTTCTTTTTGGATTAAAAACTATTAGTAATAATGTATTAAAATTTATGTGTTTTTTTTTTTTAGAATTCAATATTATCTTTGTTGAATTATCGAAAATAGATTATTTGAGAATTTTATATTATATTTGTCGGATTATCGAAAGTAGATGACAGATGTTGATGAAAGGCAAAAGAAATTTATTCGATTTATGGAAAATAAGTATGTTGTTGACCCCACTGACTCGAATTCTTGGAGCCGTCACTGCTAGTTAATAGGATCAGTCCTCTCGAAAAGTTAGGCCCAGGTTTAAGGTTCAAGGGCACTTTTGCCTTTCGTGCCGGAGCTTTCTCTTAGCTTAAGATAGGACACATGTAATGTAATTGTAAATCTAACCCTAGGAGACAAGGAAGAAAGAGTACTTAAAAGACTAGGATGACATGTCTCTTCCATGGATGTGGGCACAAAGCCGAATTATGTAATTTACTGGTTCTTCACGTGTGATTGCTTCACTACTTTGCTTGTACAATGTGTGGTTTTGTGTGTGTGACTGCAGGTTCTTATGTATGTCTTAGCTGACTTTCTAAGGTGATTTCTTTTTTTACTTCTTCTTCTAATGTTTGAAGGCTGAGCAACAACGTGGGGACGTGCCAAAATCCATCCAATGTTATATGCATGAAACTGGTAGTTCGGAGGAAGTTGCAGCGAACCATATAAGGGATCTCATCAGTGATGCTTGGAAGGAACTGAATGCAGAGTGCTTGAAACCTACTTCTCTGTCAAAGCATTACGTGGGATTAACTCTAAATTCGGCTAGGTCTGGAGTGCTGATGTACCATCATGACTTTGATGGCTTTGGAGTTCCCCGTAGCAGGACTAGTGCTCATATCACGTCAATATTTTTTGAACCAGTGCCACTGAAGGAATCCATCAACTTGGGATGAGCTGGGACAGGTCTCCTCGCTCTTTGATGATGATATATATATATATATATATATAGATATAGATATATATATATATATATGCGCGCGCACTAAATAAAGGAAGCAAATCCCAACTACAAAATTTAAAATGAGATACACATTAGTGAATCTCTTTGTGATGCAAAGATCTGGTGTATGTAATCACAATAAGCAATATAAAGATTAGTTTTATATTAAAGGGCGTATAGCCAGTTTGATGTGTACGTCTTTAGTTGCAACAGTCGAGAGATGAGCATTCTTTGGGTTTACATGTGTGAATCTGAACCCCATGTGAGCTTAACTGATTCAGGAAAATACAAGCAGAATTAATTTCAAGCAGGGATAGAAATGGGTCAAGGCGAGCTGAGCAAAGCATTGATCTCACAGCCTGCCGAGCCGAGCTTAACCCAGCTTGAACCTTGATTGAATTTAGCTGAGCTAAGTGTGACTGTATACTAAATTGCGCTTGAGCTTAGGTTTGAGCTTAGGCTGGATTAGAAAGCAAGCCCATCACAATGAAATTGGAGATTATTGGTTGATAATGTAGATCTAGTTTGAGATTTATTGAGGAGTGGGCTCCAACCAAGAGGGAGTATTAAAAAGTATTTATGTTGCATCTGTTATTTGTGGAGCCTGATTACACCTGAGTCAGACTGTTAACTTAGGCCCACTGTCGCGGATCCAACGGCGAGGAAAAGTTGGTTGAGTGTCTAACTTGGATTTGTAACTATTCGTCGGGGGTAATGTGTGTGAAAAGACTAGATTGACTCAACATGGCCCCTTAACCCAAAAAAAAAAAAAAAAAGTTTGGAAAAAGAGATGTTTTTAAAATGGGGCGTTTTTTAGAATTTTCCCGATATAAAACCACAAAAGATGGTTGGATATAAAGAAAACCTTACAACCATTGAAACAAGGTGCCATACATCTCTGATGGTTGTGACCATGGAGTTCACGTTACTCAAAGAAACTAAATTCATCGAAAGATGTCCGTACCAAACTCTCGTTGAGAGGGGCGCTGGTCATGTAAACTCGTACGTTTCCTCATCCCAATAGGTCTAATAAAGGCAGTTTGCGTTGATCTACATAAGAATTGGGTACACTGGATTTCATGGTTGAATGAGCTTCACCTGAAGATTATTAAAGAAGTGGGGTTGAAAGGATATAAGGCAAAGATCTAAATGGGTGCTTTACATTCCTAAGATATGGATAGGGAGATGACTGGATACTCATTTTTCATTTTACCTTTATTCTATTCTCATTAAAAGGGAGGTTATTTAGTAGTCATTTTTTTATATTCACCTTTCATTCTTCATTTTTAACCACATATACAAACATGAAGTTTTAGAATTTCTGAGAAATCAATTATATGCAAGAGACAATCCCAAAAAAATTTATACCATAAACCATAACTGAAGCTACAAAAAGGATGCCTGCGATTTTGGCCAAGCCTTATTCGACATGGATCTTTCCTTCTTATGACTCTGTGTACGATAGGCTGATGACTAAGCTCTGCTTAAGCTCAAGATACAGAAGGAATATTTTCTATAATAATAATCATGGAGGTAGTAATGAGAAATTTGTATACCCCTTTCACCAAAAATGAGAAAACGTGTTTTTTGTCTTTTGTAAAGGACTACTTTATTCATAAGCGGATAAGTCATAGGTTGATGGGTGCTCACCTTGGGCACAAGATAGAGAAGGAACAACTATATGTGTTGTTTTAATAATTACTCCTAATCCATGGCGGAGTCTAACTTTGAACAAGCATAATCTGCGTGTATTTTTTTTTTCCTTGGTTTGCTAAAGGGCTACTTCATTCATAAGCAACTAGGTGATAGGCTGATGGGTATACCCTCCGCTTGAGCACATGATTGAGAAGTAATTAACAACTATATATTTCCCTCAATACTAATCATATAGGTACTCCTTATCCATGAAGGAGTTTTACTTTCAATAAGAAATCCTAAACCCCTACCACCAGCAATAATCTTTATTAGTAAGCAACTAATCATATGCAAATGGTAACGTACCTCTGCTTGAGCTGAAGATAGAGAAGGAACAACTAAATATATTTCCTTTATTAATAACCATTAGGTACTCATGATCCATGAAGGATTCTTAGCGTTAAATAAGAATCTCATACCTTCGATTACCAAAAAATAAGAAATCCTATACGAATAAACTTAATCCAAAAGAGAACTTTTTTATTTATTTATCTTTAATAAAGGGCTACTTCATTTATAATCCAAAGTCAGAGGCTGATGGATACCCTCTGCTTGAGCTCAAGATGGAGGAACAACTGTATATTTCCTTTAAATAATCATTTAGATACACCTGTCCATGAAGGAGTCTTAACTTTCAATAAGAATTAATCCTACACCCCATTTACAAAAAATAAGAAATCCTACAGCCCTTTCACAAAAAAATAATAAATCCTATAGCCCTTTCAAATTAAGTGGGAGATTTTTTTCACACTTTTCAGCTATTTTGATTGCCTGAACTGGATTCATATTCATATTACTTCCCTTAAACAAGTAATCATTCCGGGCAATTCAAATGGTCCATAATATCGCTAAAACACATGATTTTGATAAACTTTAATAGGTTGAGATAAGAACCTCATACTCAAGCCCAACCAAATAGCTAAGACAAAGCTATAATGAAACAAAATATGCTCAATCGTCCAAACAATAATCATATCTTGGCAAGCTGCAGAGATTTTTCTGAATTAGAGAATTAAGGGAGTGTCTTACGTACCAAGATGGCCCCTTTACATATTGTAGGAGAGGAAGTTTCCATAAATCCTTTTAAATAATACGAAGGGTACGTATTATTATTTCCATTCACCTTAGTGACCGACGTATATATATAAGCCGATGCAGCCATTTTCGTTAGAGGTCCAAACCCTATTATCCTCTACTACTAGATTAATGAGGAATATAGATTCTTAGGATACCATCAATATCCTTAATGTCCCTGTAGAGTAAAAAAATTCAGATGATGGACTGGATGTCTGACATATTAACATCAACAGATCATCATTTCTGGTTCGAGTGAGATTCTTCGAATGAACTCTGTAAAATCCAAACAAAGAAGTCTTGATCGGTGGATCCGATCGAGTTCCCTCCGACGCTTATTGAGATGATGTAATGATTAGTTTTGGATATGTTTTTTGGCGTACCCTTCTTCCTTCATTCTTTTCTCCTTTTATTCCGTCCTTCCTCTGATTTCTCATGCTCTTCTCCCACGATCCTTCGCACCTTTCCTATTATGGCACGTGAGAAGATCATGGCCCACGCTCATAGGTTGTTACTTCGCCACTCTCGCTTTTTCTTCTCTCCACTCTGCCAGCTGTCCTGGCCTTGCTTGACTTGGTCTATCAGCAATTGATCCCCCATTGTGGGATTAATTCATAGAATTTGCTGGTTGGATCTGGCCTGGCTCGAACCCGTCATCAAGTTATTTAAACTTTTCCCTCCGGAGTCCCTATATCTTCCCTTCTATTAGCTTCTAATCTTCCCTATATCTTACCTTCTATTTAGTATCAAAGAGGTCCCATCCCAAACAACTATATTTGGATGGGAATTGGGATATAGGAGATATTAGATATGGGTTTACTAACTTCTCCTCCGGATGGGATTCAATTATCATTCCATGCATGTCGGAATTTTTTTCCCCATCACCAAATAACCACACTTCATTGTTACTTATATAATTTACAAAGCGCAACGAAGCCATTCCAATCTGACAGTCCCATAAAGTGAAGTACTCCAAAAGATAAAACTTTCATTTTCAAAAAATAAAACCTTAATTTATAATCCGATATTATTTAAAAACAAGAAGTTGCATGCAGGTGTAGTCAGTCATACAGGACAACTGCAAAGGAAGGGCAATTGGCGTGAGGCTCCTAATGTGCCAAATTTAAGATAATAGCAAACTGATTGCTCTACAATTCAACCGAGATGCAAGAGGGTTAAGTTAGGCCCTTTGGTTGGAAAACTCTCAAAGTTGGCACTTGATTCTCCCAGAGTTATCTTGTTTTGACAAAGAACCGAATCAAATATAAGAGAGACTCAGCCTAATCATTTCGTTTTAATTAGTTATATTTTCATTCTGAACCTTTTGATTGGTACGTAGATATATATAATTTTAAATTATTAATATTTATTTTTTAAGTAATTAAGCATGAAGTTTAGAGTACTCAGCAATTTAAAAATGATTACTGTTATGAAATTTGAAACTTATATTTAATCTTTACACTTGATATTTGGACCAACAAATTATGTCATATGCCATACTTTTCCTTTTACTTTTCTTATTGTATTATTTTTTCTTTCATATATAAATGTATTAATTTGAATTTGATTATTATGAATGCACGTAAATAAATTAATATATATTTAAATTTTATAAGTAATGGACTCAATTCTAAATATCTTTAGATTATTTTTAAAAGAACATGATTGGCCCGAGTCTCTACGTTGACTCTATCCAAGTCTTTCTTTTTGTTTTATTGGGCGAATCGAGTCCGAGCTGCGAGTTTTCAAACCTTGCTTAACAACATGTCCCGGCCAAATCACAAAATTATTATTATTATTACTATGAATTATTATTAAAGATTATTATTATTATTACGATGCATCTGCATGGTTAGGCTCAGCTCAGCTCAGGGACTATACTTGGTGCGTTTATATATAATAAATATATCTGTGCATGTGTATCGGTCCTTTTTTTTTTTTTAATAACACACTCCATCGCTTATGTTTTCTATACAAACTCACTATAGTATTGGCTCACAGGGGTGGACTTAGGCACAAGCACGTGGGTGCAGTTGCACCCGTTAAATTGTGGTGCGCTTCAGAAATTCTAATAAAAAATTGTGGTTCCACCCGCAAAGTCCATATGAAGATCCTCAGTTTGCCTCCAAAACCAAACTACATATTAACGTTCGCACTACTCAAATGAAAATCCTGGGTCCGCCACTGTATAGCTCATATCAAGTCAAATTTGTATTTATGTACAAATCACTTGTTCTATATACGTATCAATTATCCCTCAAAACTAAAGTGAGACGAACTGTTAATTGGAGTGAAAACTCTGCCACGTCCAATACCATAGGGGAAATTTTATTTGAAAAACTTTAGCTTTTGTATACTGCACGGTACAGTTTCAACTGAATCCCTCAGTCATCTTGTGATTCTGAGCCTCAAGAGGATCCGGATTCAAATTTAAAATATCCGAATCAGTCTTACATGTAGAACCCATATTTAGATGCATGGTTTCATCATCAGGTGGGTCAGTACTCATCATGTGGGACAAGTCTCTGCAAACTCATACACAATTGAAGCCCTAAATGATCCACATTCAACTTGCACGTGCAACTCACCAGATGAGTAAACCTGCTTAGTTTTTGGCACCGTTTCATTTAGAAAAAGTCCAGCAGTTGCACCTACTGATCAATGTGTGGCTCTCTTGGAGCTCTGCATGACTGCATGATGAGCAAAGCAACATGCAATGTATACCCCGCAGGCCACAGATATAAAAGGCCTCTTCTCCTTCACCATGAGAGGCTTAACTTATGTTGGTACAATGACAAACCAACAGACACCCATTCCAGCTGTCTTGTTCTCCACGCCACTAATATACCATTGTTTTTTTTCTCGTCTCTTTCTATAGCATAAAAATTATGTTAATTATATTATTAATCATATACTCAATTTTAGAGGGAATTACTCCCGTTGGAGAGTAAACCTAGAAGATGACAATATAAGGAATGAGTGCTCATTTTTCAATAGTCCAGATTTTCAATAGAAGCCCCTACGTGGTATTTCACTTCCTTGCACATGGAAACGTAAATGAAGTGAACTCTCTGAACTCACAGTATATCATCTGTTCAAAGAAACTGTTTAAACTTTCAAACAGAAAAAGAGAAAAAAAAAAAAAGGAGCCCTGACAGCCGATTTTAAATATGTCACGCTGGAGGACTCAGTTACAAGTTTTTTTCAACAAAAGCTAACTCATTTAATTAGGCAGCAGATCAGGAGTGTTAGGTTTCTGGCAAAGCACCCATTGTGCAACTAATCGAGCAATAAATCCATGAATTTGCATCACAGGAAAAGTTACGTGCAATGGGATTCTGACCAATTTTGGATCCTTTCTCTATTTTACTTAGAATAGAAAGTAACCCTACTCTCACCAACCTCTCAAAAAAATTTCTAATGATAATAATAATAAGGAAAACAAATTGTCTCCTTGTGGGCAAAGAAAATACTTTCGTTTTTAACAGTTCAGTTCATTTTTTATAATTAAAATGGCATCTTACCCATTTGAATGTGTTTTTTTTTCCCTCATAAGAAAAATTGAAAAATGCCTGGTGTAGCTTTTGCTCTACTAGCCCAATCACAATTTGAGAACCATTACTAGCCACAAGTGATAAACTGTGGCAGGGTATATTCCATCATTAAATCTCTCTCATTTTACCCCACCTACTAGAGACTTCCCAGTCATCATTTTCTTCTAATCCAAAGGACCCTTCCAAAGCCATTGTTTGTTTTAGGAACCACATAAAATAATTATAAAAAAGAAAAAATTTGTCTGAGTAAGGAGATAAAAAACAGGTGTAACATGGGCCCTAATTTTATCCATATTTTTAGAGAGAAGGAATTTGAAAATAAAATAAAAATCAACATAATATAAAGAGAAGATACCAGAGAGCCCTCTCTCTTCTTCTCCACAAACTAATGGATGTATGACAGATTAGATCTTCTGATTTTGTGTTAAAGTGGAATTCAAACTCCTTTGACGACTCCAACTAGTTCCTGGGTCTCTTTCTTAAATGAATAAATTTCATGGAAACTCCAAAGCGTGTAGTTTCATGTAATTGAATTTGTAAGTGATTAAAAATGAAGAAGCAACCGTGAATACCCAAGAATAACTATCAAATAATCTCCCCTTCAATAGAAAATGAATCAACAAGGATGGAAAATGAATCAACATGAAAAATGAATACTCAGTCACCATCACAGTAAATTAAATCCTAACAAAAAAGTATAGCTCCCATCTACATCTCCACATTATATCCTTCACCCCTCTTTAAAAATCCTTTATTGGAGCCTATCTGACCATGAACTCCTGCGTACTCAAAAGGACATTTGGTTAAAAGAATTTCATCTTCCCAGCACATGTTTGAGATCTGGGCAACCCACCAGGCAGGCCACCTTCCCAACCAAATTAAGGTCACCACCTATATTTAATTTGGATTGTTCATTTTCTGGTCAGTGTTCTCATCCATCGGTTCTTATTTTTTCCCCCATGCGAGTTCAACTCAAAAACCAGGATCCACCTCCTGAATGGCATGAATCTGAGACATCACACTGTGAAGACTGATAAACCACCCTAATGCAGAGAAATTCCTGTTTACACAGTAAGGCAGTTTTCTTCCACACAAATGAATCATTTTGTCAGTGCAAATAATGCATGCCCAACTACAGTATGGTTGGGCATTTTAGCAAATTATGAGAACCAGATCTCAAGAACCAAAAAAGATACCTCATCATTTAAGACAGCATCATGCTCCCCCCATCACCACCCCATGGACTTGCCATGCGGTGCAATTTCCCTTAAAGTTACATGTTTGGACCTCTTAATCCACTTTCTCCCAAAATATAAAAAGAAAAATAAGAAAAGAAAAAGAATCGAATTGCATCTTCTCTACAAAAAAGAATTGAACAAGTGAGATGCTTGCCTGGGACATGATACAGGTGGGACCAAAATGAAGTGCCTGCCCTCCTGGCTTGATATCCAACAACATTCCTGATTCAAGAAACCAGCACAACCCGCAGTGCCTGTGTGTCACTTCTTTGTGCAGTCATTTTCGAGTCTGTCATCAGCAGAATACATGTAGAGACTGTTTGCGGCTGCACAGGCAAGTGTATTGGAAGTGGGGTGCCATGCAAGGTGGAGTAACTTCGTTGAGAAGTCATATGATCCCCCGTTTGCATCGACGCTTGGACTTTCAGCTCCTGTGACAATTTTCACAAGGGATGAAAGAATGAGCAGAATCTAGGATCATGGATGAAGCGAAGAAGAGATGCACATGCAGAGCTTTATTTAAAAAAAAAAAAAAAGGCTAATCAGATCATAGAAAAACTATTCAGAAACTACTTTTACATATCATAATTTGTGAAGTGTACCATCTCTGCAACCCATATTATTATGACAAAAATATTATATAGTATCAAAAACCCGAGCAGCGCAGCCAGTTTAAAGTTGAATTCATAAATGCCAAATTTATCCAAACCTGGTCTCTGTGTAGATGGGAATAGCCTCAAAAAATTCTAATCATCGGGTAATCCTAACCTACGACGACAAGAAATTTGCTTATGGAACTATAGGATCATCTAAACTATCTTCCATTTGTAATCTGTCAAGACTCTTCAGCCATTTCCAGTTGGTGTATATACTGTCAAGACTGACTCTCAGAATACTGCATGACCCAACTATGACTCTCAGATACTGCATGATGCAACTATGTACATGGGGCTTATGAGCAATGATTAAAATAGCAGTTGTGGCAGGTGTAACGGGCATTGGCCACAACGCTACATGGGGGCGATACATAGTGGTTACAGCAATTCGTAGTGGCACAGCAGTATAAATTTTTAAAGTGATTAACAAAATTTCAATCTTATGTAGTGGCCAATCTTGTTTTTTTTTATTTTTGGAACCATATGAGAGCAGAGATAACCTTTAAGAAAGGCTTTTGGGGGTAGAAAAAAAAAAAAAAGAAAGAAGCGGAAAATAAAGTAATAAATAACACTGCTTGGCTTAGCTAGGTATTTTCAATTTAGTGTAAGTGGCAATGACACTAAGCCCGATACATTGGCCGCTATGCTATGTAGCAGTCGATGTTTTGTTCCATGCTTATGAGTTGCAAGGTTTACATTGAGGTAGATTAGGTGCCAATGAGTAGAAGTATGTTTGATTAGCATCATAATTTGGAAGTATCAAATAATGCATCAATTATATTACTGCTCAAATAATGTTCTGATTACTACCATTATCATTTAAAATAATAATAATAAGAAGAGAGGAGAGGGCTAGAGGGTGGGGGACAGGGGAAGGGTATATAGAGAGAGTATTTTTTATCCCTTCTTACTTGAGCTAATTGATAGGCCAAAGACACTAACCTCGTCTGCGAACACGTGCTAGGCTGCCTGTAAGTGATCTTGAAAGGCCTTGAAGGCATCTGAGCTTGCCTCCTTAACAAAAATAAATCACATGCCAAGAGTTAAATATACAGATTTTAGTGACAATTTAGAGCCAATGAAGTCCTAATGATATCTCACTGAAATTTTCAAACTTCCACGTACTTGGTAGGGTTTTTGCTGGCTTCAAGTGTAGTTAACTCATTGCTACCAGGACCACAGCCAAAAACACGGAATAGATTGCTACAATGAGACAAAAAACCCAGTTAAGCAAATAGAAAACATGGAAATAAAATACAAATTGATTGTGACACAAAAGAAATTAAAACCTGTAAGAACCAGTGGCAATCCGAAGGCCATCACCACTCAAAACAGCACTCGAATTTGTCAAAAATTGAATCATTTTCATATAAGTCACAAAGCTGCAAAACAGGACATTTTGATACTCCAATGAATATATGATTTTTTTTCACCAGATAATGAAGGTATAAAAAAATTTAAAAAAGTAAAAGTAAAAAAAAAAAAAAAAAAAAAAAAAAAAAAAAAAAAAAAAAAAAAAACCAAAGAGCAGGTAAGTAATATATGATTCTCATTGAGACAAATGGTTTATCTTTCTTTGACCATAACAAGCCCATTTCACGTAACGTGGACATTTATCTAATGGGTCCCCACCATGATGAGTCATGCCCTAACATTTTAATGTTGTCATCAACCCACGTCACCCAGCCCATGGACCACAGTCCATCGGGGATCCAAAATGTGCATGGCAATAGAGAACCCCACTATTTTAAATCCAATAGTTTATAACTATAGTCCAATGAGTGTCAAATTTGGGATGTCAAATACATGGGAGGGGTGGGTATAATAAGAGATTGGGTTTATCATGGATGCTTTGTGCGCCCCAGTGTCTTATCTAGAAAAGTCTCGTGTGTAAGTGAAGCGCGCACACGTACACCATGCAAGGCCCCTATGATCCATCTCCAATCCCTCACCCGGCTCACTGGTTTTTGACACCAATCCAAATGGAGTCACCGTTGGATTGAAATACAAAAAAATAAAAAATAAAAGATGCCTTCAGAAACTGTTCAAGTTGAGGGCCACGGATACGGATCAAGGGAATTGGATGATTCGAACGGACTTGATATTCGGCATAAAGGTGAGTCCCATCCAAATCTTCAAATCCACACAGGGGCCCAAGTGGGGGAAAGGGGAGAGAGATGTTATATGTAGTCAACATGATTAAAACTTAAAATTTAGCCCCCTTGAAAGCTGCACTATGGGTCGACCTTTCACAAACCAACTATTCAATCATAAAACCTTTGTTGTGATTGCTCACACCAAAATCACTCCAATCAGGGTCATATTCAACATGAGATTGAACATATGTAGAAAACAAATCCCATTAAAATGAGTTAATGACATGTTGTACGCGTTCAATTCACTAGTGAATTGGCTACAATTGAATCAGGTTTTGGTGTATGGCCAGCTTATATGGTTAAAGCTGAATAAAATGTTTGGATATAAAAAATAAATTGGCTAATGAACAATGTTGATAACAAGGCAACATGGAGATTTCATGTAACAAGAGAGATGCAACAAAAAACAAGACATTTCTTCATGCTCGTACAAGTGTACAACAGTGTGAAGTAAAAAAGGGCAACTCCAGTCTCATGATTAAATATTATGATAGTTCATAGGAAGAATCTACAAAAGAAATTCTCATTATTAATTATTATCACAGTTCATAGAAAGAATCTACAGATGAAATTGACAAGCTGAGTGTCATAACTAGAGCATGTCTTGTTAGAGTATATTCCATTTTTGATAATGGAGAAACAATTAATTCCACTTTCATTTTGATGCAACATAAGATCACATCTGTTAGAATATTCCATGTTGGTAAACTGAGAACAATCAATCCAATTTCATGTTGGTGCAAAATCAGATTATATCTTGTTAGAATATAACCCTCGTTTGGTGACAGAGCCATAGTCGTCAATTCCGTTCCGCGTCATCGTTTTCGGTTTATATATATATATACAAGAATACCTAAAATTGGAAAAAAATTTAGTTTGAATGCCTAAAAATTATACTAAAAATCCATACTTACATCACTTAAATTAAATTACCACTCTACATTGACCATTTTCTTAGTTTTCATTACATGCGAATTGTAAGTATGAAACCTTGTCCAGAATGGAGAAGAAATTGGTCTGGCATTGGGAACCGGAATGACCGGAATGGACCGAAAATTGGGACCAGAAACTTTTAGGGGTCATTCTGTTCCGCCCCAAGGCCAATTCCGGAACGTTCCGATCAATTTCAGCCAGAACTGAACGAATTGACAACTATGGGACATAGCCACAGTTGATCAACTTTCACGTTAATGCAAATTTTGTAAGTGTGTAAAGATTAAATAGAAATGCCCATGAGCAGATGGGAACATCACCTTAGGCCGTAGATACTCATGGACTTGGAAGGTTGCAACAGGTCCAGATTCCATGTTTAAATCCCAGAGCTGCATTAAAAATAAAATCAAAGAACCAGTCCATAAAGGAGAAAAGAAACAAAACAATTACATTTAAGACAGTTACAGAAAACCCTGTGAAAGATATAAGCTGAGGTGAACTGAAACTTGAAGAATGATGGTTTCCTTGGTCCATGAGCATGAGCATATACAAATGAGCAGAATCTCAAAATCTGAAGATCCAGGAGCTTAAACTTGACATTGCAACTTACAAGCACATAGAATTCCTAGTCAATACATAGTTATATATTAACACTGACACCATATAAGTTCTACTGTGGCCGCTGTTGTTTTCTATTTAATCAAATAACTCAAGCAAAAGCTGAGAATCTAAATTGCAAACATCCAATAAACCACACAAATCAATGACAAGCAGAGTCTACATCATGTTGGGTCAGGACCCAGGACTCAGGAAGCAAAAAAATATTTACTGTGAGAACAATTGGCAGCGATGCCTAACTATTATACCCCAACTCATGTCTAGTTAAAAAATGTTTCTGAAGTACTAAAAAAGCTACCGTTTGCTATTATGCCCAGATATAATATATCGATACGGAAGAAAACACTTTGGATATGTACGGCAGGAACAGGAATTTCATGCACAAAAAAAACAAAGTATTGAATATCAAGCGACAAGATATGTAGCCTACTTTTTAGTAGTGGATTTGAGTATCATCTCTAGTATGCACAACATACAACCACCGTTATTATATTTATTTATTTATTTATTTATTTATTTATTTATTATTGTTGTTGTTGCTGCTGCTGCTCCTCTGGTAAATACTCACACACCCAAGTCCCTAACCATCAACGCTGCAACCAAGAATTGAGCCCTGGTTGTTCATGCAGAAGGAGTTTACCTCACCACCAAGCTACCAGTGTACATATAACATGCCACTGGCATGGTATAGATTGGCAGCCACTATTAAAATATGCTCTCTCTTTTTTTAATCTTATACCATGCCAATCCACCATCAAAATAATATACTTATATTGGTAGAAGAATCTTTCGATTTTCAGAAGATCTATGAAGTTTACTACACTTTTGTCATAAATATGTATAAAAAGAATGAAGAAAAAATATTTTTTTTAATGGTAAATGAAGAAAAAATCTTAACGTAAATTTCACATAAATAGTATAGCTATTATATTTGGGATTTTTATAAAAGAAACATTGTACTTTGCATGAAAAATTAAAGCAACCACCTTACCAGCATAGTAAAGATTGAAAAAGTTTCTTGACTTTATTCTAATTTGCAACTTGTAAGAAATGTAACAATATTAAATATGAATGGCATCAGATGAATTGATATCCATATCCTTATCCATGCTCCATTTTACGAAGAGAAAAAAAATTAATGGACCACTTGTTTGCAATCATTTACATATGTAAACATAACATGTGTAACGTTTACACATCAACATGTTTGTTTGCACTCATTTACACATCACATGCGTAGATTTTGGTGTGAAAATAGTGTGCAAACGGGGCCATTTTTATACCAAAATTCACACCCCTTCAGCTACAAAATCGTTACTGAACCTCCCTTCTGAAAGACGCGCCATTTCAATTTTATTTATTGATCCATTAAACCCCAAAACATTTAGTTTCATGGAGAGAGAGAGAGAGAGAGAGAGAGAGAGAGAAGAGAAGTATACAATGCTCTATCAAGGGGAATGACCCCTTTCTTAAAGGGGTTTCTTTGGTGGGGCCTATCATAGGTCTCAAATTTCAGCAAAACAAAACAAGCCATCCATTTAGAGGTCCCCCGATGTAGCCCATGGGGCTCAAGATCTACAAAAGGAGGTCGAGGTCCAAAGAATAGGCCCACTGTCGGCCAACCCATCAGACCTTACCCATAGTGGGCCAGCTCATTGAGCTATAGCCCCATAGATGACCGACCCATTGGCCCAACCATGTTTACTTTCTTAGTATATAAGTTTTCGATAAATTTTCCTAGACCTAGATCTTAGTTTAGAAAATCCCAAGAAGATATCTTAAATTTAGCAAGACAATCGAATGGCATGTAATCAATAAAAGATAATTAATTGAAATGAAATCAAATAAGAGAGAGAGGAATAATATCCTCTTTAGGGTCTGTTTGTTTCATGTAATTCAACTCCTTGGAGTTCTAAGGCTCGTATTTCTAAAAGTGGTCAAAATTGAAACAGGTGAATATCTAAAAATGACCATCAAACAATCTTCCCTTTAATGGAAAATGAATCAAGTGGAGATGGGAAATAAATGACAATCTTCTCTTTAGGGTCTGTTTGTTTCACGTAATTGAACTCCTTGGAGTTCTAAAGGCTCGTATTTCTAAAAGTGGTCAAAATTGAAACAGGTGAATATCTAAAAATGACCATCAAACAATCTTCCCTTTAATGGAAAATGAATCAAGTGGAGATGGGAAATAAATACCTAACAATCACCATAGTAAATGACCACCATACCTAGCAAATGAAGAAAACCCAATGGCCCATGCTAACAAAAACAAAACTAGATGGTTATGTTTACCCAAGGATCAAAACAGTGGTTGCGGCGAGCGTAGTGGCTAGTGGCCAAAACACTACGTAGTAGTGGCGGCGATACGTAGCAGTGTGAGTTTTTTTAGTTGACAAAATTTTTTGAATCTTGCATAGCAGTCAATCTTGTGTGTTTTTCGTGATTTGAAACCATATAAAGGCAGAGACAACTTTAGGAAAGGCTATTGAGGAGGCAAAATAGGAAAAAAAATTGTTTAAAATTTAAATTGCTTGGCTTTACTAGGTTTTAAACCTTAGTGCTGCTATTTTCAAAATAACGTAGTGGCCTCGACAGCTGCGGCCGATAATGCAGCCGCTACCTATTTTGAACCATGTGTTTACTTACCCAAAGAGGACTTCAGGGTTATCGACCATTTAGAAGTGTTGCTTGTACCGTGGTTGAAAAACTTTCATTTCCAAGTTGACTCATGACTCGGTTGAGTCACCTCGGTTTGAAGGACTAAGTCAAATTCAAGAGAGATGGTATATATGAAAAAATATGGCCCTAACCTTTTTTTTTTAATTATTTTTTGTTATGTTCTTATTTATATTATTTCTTGAAATATGTAAATTTATTAATTTGGATTACTTATCATAAATACATGTGACTTAATATATATATATATATAATAAATATTTAATCTATATTTCAAAATATTTTTAAAATAATGTAAATAAAAGAATGACTCTCGAGGGACCACATAGACTGCCCCAAATCAGGTTTTTCTTTTAAGTGGGTGAGTTGAGTCCGAGTCTTCCAACCTTGGATTGTCCAGCTCGTAAAGTAAGCTATTCGACTGAATATTTTATTCTTCTTGATGAAAAAGCAGACATGATTGATTTTAAGGCACTGGAAGTGAATGCAGCTCCGCATGATAGTGGAAAGTTTAACGAGCATATCTTGTAAGATCAGAGAAAGGGAAACCTTTAGTGTCATGTAATCTCGACTCAATATGTAGCGCCCATCTTTTCCAAACTTAATGTCTGATATTGAGGCAATTATCTCAGTAAAAAAAGACCTGGAACCAGCTGTCTCCTGCTCCTCAAATCTGAAAAAGCAATGATGATCGTCTTCATTATCGTGAAGGGTGAAATTTGCTGTAAATATCTTCACTTAACAAGCTCACTGTAAGTCATCATACAAGCATCTAATAACGAGAAAAACGTATGATGCATAATCTTACAGTTTTGCATGTCTATCACATAGAGCTGATTGTCGCATGTCAATAAGCCGGATTGTGCCCTTTGAACTGCTGTAGGCTAGTGTGTTGCAATGAGTAGGATGGAATTCTGCAGAAGTTATGACCTCTGCAAAAGGACCCAAGATAATTGAGAATACAAGTTTCTGAAGTTGATTACAAGGATGAGAGTAAACAAAAGCATAGTAATAGTCAAAAGAAGTGAGTGGCTTGTCAGATTCAAATAATCGAAGCTCCAAGACTGAGTAAAAGATTTATGGTCAATCTTGCATAAGCAAATGCATAATTGCAAGGGTTCTACGAGGAAAAGAATAAAATAAATAAATAAAGGATGCTTCAAATTTTCTAAATGAAATGGATTGATATAAGCAACTAATCACTCATAAAGCCAAAATGCACACACAAATGAGCAGGTGCAGCTTGTGAATTTAGCAATTCACACAGAAGCATTCATAAACTATGATACGGGGCCAATAAAATAAATACCATTTGTCATTTATATATATAAAAGATGCTGATTTTGACCGGTTCAACTTGAATTTTCACTACACCATTTAATTTTGACTTAATGAGAAGCCCACACAAATTTGGCTGGCATTGGAACCCACTATCAAATAACAACAGGTCAGATTTGGTATGAGTCAGCCTAAACCCAAACCTGCACTGGTAAAAGGCTAAAGTGTATAGCGTGTAAAGATTTGGACTCACAATCTCTCACTTCTTAGAGCCTCTAAAAAGCTACTCTAGCTGCCACATAACATAATTTGTGTGGAAAGATTTGTTATGAAAATTTCAAAAGTAGGCATAGATGAGGCCAGTGGCAGAACCAGGAAATATGCCTTAGTGAGGCCACTATGAAAAAAAAATTCTTAGGGAGGGCCAATATATATATACACACACACACACACACACACACACAAAATTTTCATTAAAATTAAGGGGTTTTCTGAAATTTCAGGAGGGGCCATGGCCACCCTCTGCCCACCACTAGATAGGGCATGGACCTCAGCCACATGGGAGATTAAAGAGCCAATTCTTGTGACAGCTGCAACAGGGAACTATCCCCATATTATTTGCATATTTTCCTATATGCATGTATATAAAATACAAGGATTCCAATCGTTGAGAATACTAATAGAAGGCCTGGTCAAGACCGTTGACTTCATTTTATTTCGAAAGTGTGTTTTTGACTCGATGGAATTGACTTCAAATTTATCTGTTCTATATTTCTTACTTTATTTTTTATATTTATATTTTAATATTTATTAATTTTTCTCTCTTTTTGTGTATTTTATTGTGTTTTGGAAGAAATCAATCTAATGGTCGGCCCAACTCACAAGAAACTGAAATTAAATTTCTCCTAGAGGATCTTCTGCAGATTTTACATGGAGTTAACCTTTAAGTTTCAAGCATGTGCTAATAGCGATAGACATCTATTTTAAATCTATTTCATGTGTGTGTGTACACACACACACTCTTTTACTTCTATATTTTGGAAATCTATCATTACTAGGAGTTGCAAGCCTGCTATTTCTTGTAATTTTGGCAACTTCCAACTTAAATTTACATTAATTGCTTATTTCGTATAAATTTATAGTGAGTTTTGTATTAATGTTACCAAACATTTTTAATTACTATTATTTTCTAATTATATATTTTAAATCTTGACCCCAATCAATACAACAATAACTAATTTTTATACATTTTCTATGGATATGCATGCTCGTGCTTTACACGTGGGTGGTCAAGCTAGTTTTGAATATCACACACGGGGATACGTAAAGGACCCACATTAGCTGTGGTTCAGCCATGCCCAAATGTTTATACTAAATTTGTGGAGTTAAACAACCAAAATTATGTTTGAAATTTGAAAATAATACTAAATATTAAAAATATAGACATATCACTATATCTTGAGGTTTGGGATCAATCAACGAACACCTACATTTGTACCCATTACTATCAGACTTACACATGCAGAGTGTAACTTGACTATTAAATGTGAACCAAACCTTGAAAGGAAAAAGGAAGCAGCAGCAGAATAAGAAAATATATAGTAGTGTTCCAACTCTTGCTGTCATACTCTTCGATCAAACAGTGAAGTTCTATAACATATTTAAAATAAAATAAAAGGCAAAGAAAGAGAAAGCACTTGGAACCACTGTAAGCAATGCATACCAGTGAGGTCTTCCATGTTCACAGGCTTCACATCAACAATATTGAAACTTTGATTACTTATTTCCAGGTTCCACAAATTTATTCTCAAATCATCTGCTGAAATAAATGTTTCTCCATCACTGAGGACAGAAAAAAGGTCAAAGAAATTATCACAGGACCAAATACCTTCCACTATACCACTCTGCTGTGTTAATAATAAGAACAGGATAGGATAAGCCTTTAAAAGTAAAACATAAAACATAGTGAAAATGGAAAAAGAAAACAACCCCATTAAAAGATCTGCAACACCAAGAACAATTAGTAATATGTTGGGAATCCAAGAGCCTTAGGGGTTGAAATATCAACTTTATCTAGATACTCCAATGAAAAGCACCAATGAAGGAATATCAATGTACACTTACAAGTTTTACCATCTGCATGACTATGGTTATGAGTTATGATAATCCTAATTTAGCGTCCAAACAGTCGGGTCAGGTTATTTCGGAATTACAGAATGTCTGATTACAGGTAAAAATTGAGGTCATGAAAAATAGTCTATCACTGCAAGGTGCAATTGACGTTACCAACGATATTCTTAGGTTATCAAATTTTACTCAAGTGGCAACTCTAGATGGTAGGAAGAGACAATGTGTGAACTCAAAGCCTGGCAATGCACAAGACTGGCAATATAAACAGATTCTCTACAAGAACACATAGGATTACATAACATAGAATGAGGGGATGCATGGGCATAGAAGTTAAAACATATTATCATTGAAGCAGATTCCAGAAATACCATATGGTAAGCATCTAAAAAATGCAGATTGACATGGAGACTAACCTTTATACTCGATGGATCTCTTGTTCAACTACAATGTTTATTTCTTTAATGCGTCAGTCAATTTACTTGATATGGTGAAATCACTAACGGAGAGCTTATTAGTACGCAACAATGTTCCTTTGTAATTCAAAAGAGCTTATGTTGATGTCTTCTGTTGCAGCATTTATTCCATTGCAATAAATCTCTTAATTTTTTTCTTTCTTTTTTTTTTTTTTTTTTTTTTGAAAGGTAATGCTATCATAACTTATTTCACCAATACAATTAAAACTTACAGGGAAAAAACCAAAAAATCATTAATACCCATCATAAAGTTATGAGAATAGCATGTCTTATTGTAAAACACTAAAACTTAGTTTACAGCCTGAAAACTCTTACCTACATATATATAAAGAAACTCCAATGTTCCTACTAAACTTTAAACATAGAGGTCTGAAATTTCAACTAAATTCAACACAAATAATTATATCCACAAATTTGTTCCAAATCAGATCTATTTATGCCCATCTGCGTACACAAATTCCTTGTAAAACCGATCTCATTCCACCTTCTATCCAGCAAAAGGAACATATATTTTCCGTGATAAAAAAATTATATAAAAAAGATGTCCAAATGACATGTTTCAATGAAAACCTTGGTGAAACATTCAGGAACATTTCATTTCATAGCAGCTAATTTGACAAAAGAATCTATCCAAAAATGAATCTGTGATCAAACAGATAATAACAGCCCACTTGGTCAGATCCATCATGATTTCCCCATTTGAATTACCAAAAACCTATAGTTGCTTAGTGTAAGAGAGTAGTAATATATATAATTGAAACTGCAAACAAAGAAATTTCATCTGTTTGGTGTGACATTAAAATCAGAAAATCACTGCAGGAATCCAGCATGCACTCCCCCTGTGTTACAGTGGATCTTCAGCTACCCATTGGGAGGGTTGAACTTTTGGATTTCCATGCAACGTGGTTGTGGCATCAGTGAATTCCATGTTCTGCAGATGCTAAAGAAACCCCTGAAGTTTCAACACATGGAACTCAAGTCGGATATACATCTCTTACATGCATGACCATGGCAGAAAGAAGATAAAAATGCTAAATATAAATGGACATCATACTGTCCCAGGAAAAAAAAAATGGCAAATAAGTGATAATAAACAGACTTCCAGATTTATAAATAGTAGGGTATAAATGGGAAAATATGCCATTCACTGAAATAAACAGCCCAAACTTACCTATTGTTTGAAATAGAATTAATGTGATAATCATGAGCATGCGCATATATCCTCCGACATCTTGGAACAAGGTTTGTCTCATGGCCTACTACCTGTTATCATAAGCCATGAAAAAGATCGTATTCAAACTATGCATGCAGTTAATGTCATTCTTGTTCAATGAATTTGTTCATTTCATATTGATAAAAGAGAAACTTCTTAAAAATCAAGGTATATCAGGTTCTTGCAGAAACTAAATATGAGATTAGAGCCAATCACCCAGATGTACCTTATTCCCTTAATTTAGATGTGGCATAACCCCATATAAAAACTAAAAGGGAAATCCAATGAATTTGTTTGGAGGACTTCTTGGGAAAAGTAAAAGTAAGGTTGTGACAAAAAGTATCAATTGGGGGAAAATAACAAGAAAAAAGGGTGACAAACAAGTCTGCCAAATTCTGCTGGCCATCCACTCTTTCCCTAATGATACTCCACATGAAAGTTAAAGACTCTCCAGTCATTGTGAACTTTGGCTATGGCCCATCCAAGGTAACTCCTAACACAGGATGAACAGTTTAGAATTTGGGTCCTTGTAAATTTATTCCAGGATGGAATAGCCAAAAACTAAATCAGAGACAACACCAAGTTTCTGTCAAAAGTATGACCAGCTAAAACTTAAAAAAAAAAAAAAAAAAAAAAAAAAAGGTTGAAAAAGAAATAAGCAGAACATGCAGGGCTAGGTCCGGCAGAAAGCCGAGACAGCTCAACCCATCTCAGTTGGGGTTTGGCTCAACAAAAGCAAAACTCGACCTAGGGCCTCTTCAGCTTGTGAAGGAACATAGTTTTGAGAGTCTTATGGATCACCATATTGTAAAACGTGTATACTATTTTAAATACACCTTAAGAACATCATAAATGTCATTATCTTGGATATTTGTTAGATATGATTGACTGCAATTAGGATAATTGATCAATTGTAATTCCCTGATTTAGGGGTTGTAACTACCATATACAACTGAATGAAGGATCATAAAAGGGGGATCTAGTGATGAAATTAGGACAGTTAATCAATTGTAATTCCCTGATTTAGGGGTTGTAATTACAATATACAACTGAATGAAGAATCGTAAGAGGGGGATCTAGTGATGACAAAGGATCACTCGACTTTTCCCAAAAATCTCTCATCTTTTATGTTTGTTGCCATGGTCTCAGAGACCTCATAAAGCTTGATCCTTTGTGACAAAGGGACTGTGAGAAAGTCCTTTCCTGTACAGGACTGTGGAAAGGTCCTTTTCTACTAGAGAGAGAGAGAGAGAAGAAAAAAAATGCAGCAGCCTCATCATCTGTGGGTCCCATTGCCAGTGGGGCCAAAGGGAGTTTCATCTGTCATATTCAATTTGGTCTATCAGGAGTTTTCATTGCTGTTTTGAGATCTGAGTTCGCCGAGCTGTTTGAGTACAGATCTGTTTGTTGGTTTTGGATGTGAGATCAGGAAATCTCTATCCAACAAATTCTTCAAAGTTGAAAGAGCATCTACAAAACAAGAATAGTAATAGAAGCCAGAACTGAGTACAACTACCACTGGTAAATGAAGTGATGGAATTCCTCCAGGCGGAAAATTGAATTCAACTGCTCCATTTGTGCCAGCAAGGCTTCCATTTCCTACGGATGATGAGTTTTCTAAATTCATGTCACATATCTTCTTTACCTTCTTCTCCTGAACCTATTTGACAATGAAGCATGAAAAGTATAAGTTGCATTCAAATTCAATAACATTTTCTTTCTCATGGGAGATGATAACAACAGTAAATCAGCAATAGAGATATAATTCAGCCACTGCATTGTACTCAATAAGTTCGCAATTCCATAGACACCATGTATATATGATTTAATGTGCCCATAAAGCAAGGAAGGAATGAACTTGCAAATCACCTTGAAACAACTTGAATTGAAGGTTTGCATAAAAGCAACAATTAAAAAAAAAAAAAAAAAAAAAAAAAAAAAAAAAATGAAGAAGGAAAATAAAAACAGTGTAAAGATATCACATACCTTCCAATACTTCACTGTTTTGTCATTGGTAGAGAGAAGGGAAAGTGCACCATTGGTCGATTGACACCATCGAACTCTATTGATTTTCTCCTCTATTTCCAAGCTTTTGAGGTAGTCAAACTGGGTGTGATTGTAAGTTTAGCGTAAATAGTAAAACTGCCACAAACATGCGATAGTGCGGATGACTCCAAACTTCAGATAAAACAATAACCGAGCATGCAAAATACCTCAGGCTCATGACTCTGGAACTCGGTCTTGTACCGAAATTCAGGGTACCTAGCTACAGGATAATCCATTCTCTCCAGATCCTTTCGGAAGATATGCTGCACATGGAGCAAATTTTGTCATGATCAGGACAAAGTGAGAACCCTAACAGAACAGAATTGGTAACTGCAAAAAAGCAAACTAGAGGAACTTAAATCACACCTCCCCTAGTTCAGAAAAACTTTAAATCCAATTCATATCCAAGGTCAGATTGATAAGAATGTTTGATTGATTGGTCAACTCGAATTCTAGACCAGGTAATTAAGTAGTACTAATTGGAATGCAATCAACGGGTTTGCAGTAAAAAAAAAAAAAGCACATAGTGCATTAGAATTACGGAAGCATAAAACATACTGATCTTTTTAGTCGAGTCTCAGTCAAAACAAGACTGCAAGGTGTGTGATTCAAGATTTCATAGAGTTCACCTGATAAGTTTTAGAACTATGATTTTACCCTCATCAAACTGGCAAATCATAAATGAAGACAGGCTTACATCTTTCGCATCTGTTCTTTCAAATAAAACAACCCGTCCACCACGGTCCCCAGTGGCAAGATGCTCACCACTTTTGTCAAACTCAATTGCTGAGATGATATCAACTGTAAAAAAAAAAAAAAAAAAAGTTAAGGTAGGAGAGCATTGAAATACAATGCAGCTTGAATAATGTTGAGTATATAATTCCAGGAGACTGCTGGTGATATTATGAAAAGGGGAAAAAAAGAGCAGTATGCAGATACCTAGTTTCATCCAGAGGTTCAAAATTTATGGAACATTAAACACAAATGAAGAAAACATAGATAAATATATTTTCATCTGTTCCTCAGACACGCCACTATAGTGATTCCTGGTATAAAATATGCTGCAAAATCTAACAAACTGGAATATCATTACTGTGAATTCAAATTTTAATTGACTCATAGTCTATACCGAATCAGTTTATCATCTATTTCTAGTTGGAAAACTAAATTTATGAATCCAGTTTCAAATTAGTAATTTTCACTTAATGTTTTTGGGCTCCTACTCCTATAGTTCATCAAAGTTTCGTTTTTATTTTGGAGCACACACAATTCAAATTTACAAGATGATTTGAAAGTTTGGGCTTGAAAAGATTTAAACAGAGGACATGATTTTAAATTTGAAGTGGCCCTGCAAACTAAGGGCTCATCTGGTATTTGAAAGGAGAAGTCACTCACAGAGGAACTTCTTTCTTAACAGTTGCACTTAGAGGACCTGTCATTGCTCAACCATGTCACCACATGGCTGCTGAGAAAGTGAAATGAATCAGATATGCCTGGAGCATTTTTTTTTTTTTCTTTTGAGAACTAGAACTCATTAGAGTGATAGGGACATGAGTACTCTTGCTGCTGCAGACCATTGTCTGTGAGATCTCTCTCCCACAATAAACTCACCTTTAAAACACAAAGGGCCTCATTAGCTAATTCAAAAAGATTTACAAATTAAATGAATTGACTTGATCACCTTATCAAATGAAGCATGTGAACATTGAAAATGAATGTCTTCAATCGAATAGACATGATAAACTGAACTGGAATACTAGATTAACTAGGAATTCGGAGAACTACGAACTATTAATCGAACCCGGCTGGAACCTGGCAACCACACTAGAGACTAGGCAAAAACCCTGGTAACATGACCGAGCACCAACTCAACAAAGTAACCAGATGAGATTCCATAAAGAAGATGCACCACAACACACATTTCCAGAACAATATCCACACTTGAATGCAAACATAAAATCAATCTTATGCTCAGTAGCTATGCTGGGAAAACAAATGAAGCATGTGAACAATATCTAGCTGCCCTGTCTGATGCTAAGCCCCCTCATTTTCCAGGCTTGGGACACCACATGCCAAGGCCTTGACACATGGTTTATGTACTATTATTATTCCTGGCACTACAAATGCACTCTAACATTCCCTGTGCCAGTAATGATCTATGATGCACAGATGCGGCATGGATACAGCAAGGACATGCCATAGACAGGGGGCAGGGACACGAATTTTACACATAAAAAGTGAAGAAAAAGTGAAATGTCGGATACGACACCATACGTTGCCCATTTTGAAGTATCCATGCTTTACAAAATCAAAGTTTTCAGTACTAAATATTAATATGTTGTGAAGCCACCAGAAGTGATACAGCCAGATACAGTTTAGTCTCCCCTAGGAAACTAAACAACCACACTTTATTACTTTTCTAATTCAGCATTCTTCTCTTGCATGGTTAGTTAAGATTCTTAGACTCCAAACGACATCACGTTTCTCATTTTAAATGATAAGAAACATATGAACATAATTAAAATAACCCAACTGCTAAAAATCAAAAGATCTCCTTAATCACATCCTCCAAGCCAAAAACCCAAAAAGTTCATGCATTGATAAACTACCATGCCAGTTTAATCGCACCAAAATGTCATCAATGAAAACGGATCCACTCCACGAAGCAGAATCATCAAAAATAACATGGAAAATAACACCTTTAACAAGTTAGCAAACTACCAAAAACAAAGCAATTCCGACAACAATCAAATCCACAAAACAAAACCCTCAATAACATGACATGTTTCACATAGAATTCATAGATATGCCCTCAATATGAAAACCCCAATTCGATTACACACCAAAAAATGAAAAGCAATACATTTCATGCATGAATTTCCCAAATATGAAAGCCCCATATAGATTAGACCTAAAAAAACACAAAATTAAAACAGACCCACCAATCCAAATCATTTCAAGAGCAGGAAAATCGAGAAATACCTTCATGAACTTCCTCCCCAGCTGCCCGTTCCCCAAATACCTGTGAGAATTTCCAATCCAGATGGGGTGGAGCGCCCACATCCCCATTCCCCAAAGGAATCATTTTTTTGGGTATAAAACGAAGCCCTTTCAACACCCCAACATCGCAGATCCGACTGCCCACATCATTCGTCGAAGAATGCAGGTGAAGACCCTCAGATTATTAACAGAAATCGGATCCGTACCCTCTCTCTATCTCTCAGAAAGCTGCTGTTTTTTTTTTTTTTTAGGAAAAAGAGAGAGCATAGAGGTGAAGAAGAAGCAAAAGGAGAAGGAGAAGGAGAAGGAACAAGGTAAAAGGGGGAAATTGACAATGAAAGGGGGCCACAAGAGAAGTGCATATGGAGAACTGGTTTGTTGTTTTCTGTGAATTTATCATCATCAAATCATCAATCTATCTTGTTTTTTAACATCTGGTGATGATCCAAACTGGGCCATTTAGAAGTCTCATCAAGGTAAAAGATTCTTCCTCATTTGAAGGTGGGGCCCATTTATGATATATATATATATATATATTTATTTATTTATTTTATTTTTTTAATTCCTTATTTTAGAAGAGGCCCACTTATGAGTCATGACCCATCCAAACCAATATCATATAGCACCCACCTTGTGGATTGCAATTTGACACTTAACCAGCCATTGCCACCATTGATTTGAATAATCAATTAGAAAAGTATGTATTAGTTATTTTTCTTATATTAATTTACTTCCAATCAAGTCCATTTTTTCCACTAATTTTTTTTTATGCAACAATGGGGCAGAACTTTAATGTATACTATTAACTAACCATTTAACTCCGGATGACTTTTGAGAATTGACACTCATTCTAATTTGACACTTATTAAATTATTAATTATCATTAGTTTCCATCACAAAAATAAAATGCATTAAAGGAAAAAAAAATATTAAATTTCAAAGCTTAGTGCTTAATTAGAAAAAGTATGCGATGAAAGGATATTTGAACCCACCCCTTTCTCATGGATACCATTTGGCAAAGTCCAGAGAAGTTCGTAAGAATTTATTATTCAATTAGTTTTAAGACTTTTTATCTCTGTTTTATAAAAGTAAAAAAAAATAATAATAATCACTTCTTTCGTACCCATCAATATTTAAAGTAGAAAAAAAAAACTTTTTATTTTCCTCTACATTTTATAAGTTTGATGACATAATTTGTACTATATGCCTGCCAAGTAATCTAACTAAATCAGCTATTTTTCAATTAAATCAAACTTAATAAGTAAGCCTACATTTAATCTATTTCTAGTGCAAGGTGGATGATGAGGAGAATACACCTTATAATCTATAGTCATCTTCAAAAGGCAGCACCTGTTTAGATAAAGAACACCTGTATGGCTGTCCCAAACCATTGAACTTGGATTTGGAACACCTAAAATCAAGGGTCATGGTGATCCCATAAATTGATCCGACAATATCCATTGAAGCATGATAAAAGAATCTGCTTAGAAATAAAAAAAATATTCTTAACATCCCGGCCTAAGATCAAAACATAAAGTAATATAATTAATTAGGAATTAATTTGATAACCTCTAATCCACACAATAAATTCTCATCTGCTATTATGGTGGTGGATGGATGCATTCATGTGGGAACTCACACAAACAGAGGCCTACTTTGTGTGAAAAGAATCTTTGTTGTTAGTAAAAGCCAAAATGAGAGGAGTCGGTTGGATGCATCTCTTGTTCCATTAGCAATCCTAATTGAAACACTTTTATGTGATGAAATCTTTGTAGTATCAAAAGCACCGTCAAGGCATGCATGGCGACGAAAGTAGTAAGTGTGATGAAAATGATTTTTTTTTTCCCAATTTAATTGTAGCATGATCGGTGCATTGGTAAGAGAGTTGACTTTGGTCCAAGGATCAAAATAGCAATTGCGGCGGGCGTAGCGGTCAGTGGCCAAAACGCTACGTAGCGGGCGATACGTAGCGGTTGCCGTTATACGTAGCAGTGTAGCGGTGTGAATTTCTTAAATAACCTAAGTTTTTTTAATCTTGTATAGTAACAAAAATTGTGTATTTTTGGTGATTTGAAACCATTTAAGGGCATAGACAACTTTAAGAAAGGCTATTGAGGAGAAGAAATAGTAAAAATAGTATTTAAAACTAAAATTAGTTTGCAATACTAGGTTTTAGACCGTAGCGCCGCTATTTTCAAAACAGCAAAGCGGCCTCAACCGCTACGGCCGATAATGCGAGCGCTACGCTACGTAGCGGCCGCTATTTTAAACCATGCTTTGGTCACAAATTTTAAACAAATTGAGCAACCCCCAATATGGACCCGATCCAGGACAACTCGACCCAAGCTGCATAACTCGATCCAACCCAAAACAAACTTGTGAAAATTTCGCCCAAGCACAATCCATTTCAAGTATTTAAGTTCAAAGTTTTAAACGCCAAACCGTTAAAAAGGTTTAGACATGTAGGTAAATGCTAACCCAACCCAGTCAAATGGGTTTTCGATCCCTCCCTTTAGAACAGAAGGGTCCTAACTTTGGGGACAAGCACCACCCTAATGTGACACCACGGAGGGTGAAAATTCTTTTGCATTTGATGATGGAACGCACCTTCTAATGATCAATGTCTAGTTCTCTGGATAATTCACATTGTTTTTGGATCTTCATATACTCAATTCATTTCCTTTGTAGACACACTCTTAATCCCCATCAAATTAGAAGCAATTATAATCTCACATTAGTTCAAATGAATATTAATCATTGAATTCCTTTTTTTTCCCATTGAAAGTCACATTGAATTCTACTATAAGAGGACACACACACACTTTAAACCCCTTACAAAGGCAATGTTTGTTTTCCGAGCGGTGGAAAAGTAATTTCAACAGTTAGAAATTTTGTTTTTTTTTTCATATTTAGTTGGTTACAACAAGTGGAAAAATAAAGTCTCATTCATTAAAATAAAAAAAAAATACCCTTCATCCGCCGTAAAAAAATTTACTCCATAAAACACAAGTAAAATAGTTATTTTATTAAATATTGATTTTTCATGTAAATTTAACAATGACCCTAGCCAAGCAACGGTCAGTGTAAGGGTTTTTCTAATTATTATCTTTTAAAGGGCACCCGAACTTACTCATTTTGTCCCCTTTGAGGGTAGCTAGCTACAGCGTGTAGCGAGGGCCTTTGATGAACATAGCCCGGTCTTGTTTTATAGAGAAGGTATGGGACTTCGAGTCACCATGGGTGGCCTTACTTCTTTTATGTATATAAATTGCACTGTTGGTGACGTCTTTTGCCCCACCTAATAGACTTTTAGTGCAAACAATACATTTCATAGATGCATTCAATCATGTGCCATAAAATGGCGTCTTACCTAAGTGGTAAGAGGCACCAATTCTTACCTACGTATTTTGGATTCGAACTCGGCATGAATCTTTTCTCATCCAACGCCGTGATACCTCATCAGAGGTTTACTTTCCTCACTAGAGAGCCCCCCACCTCACCTGAGGGCCCCCTCTCTATAGGACTATGGGCCCAACCCCTACTAAGCTGGGGAAAAATAAAAATGTGCCATAGATTTCTAAAAACTGAATTTCATTATATGAGTAGCAAGGGGAATATTGAAGCCAATGGTGCTATTAATCGCCTCAAGGGCTTAATATATAACCAAGGGGTGTGAAAGCATGATCCTAATATGATTTAGCAATAAAGTGCGAGCTGATGATTGATCTAAGCAGAAGTTGATAACAAGATGGATTTTCTTCCCCCATTAAATTGGGCACACTCCTATTTTGATTTAACTATACTTCCCATGCAAAATAACAAAGAATGTCCCCCTCTTAAACATGTTCTTTTCTACTTACTTTTTACTACTTTTTTTTACCAAAAACGCAATAGTTTCCACACATCCTCTCTGCTTGTACCTAGATTTTAAAAATGACAAAAGTTATAAATGTGTATTGATTATGGTCACATGTAGGGCCATCGAAGGATCAGACCGCGCTGGGCCCGAGGTTGTCAAGCCCTATCTGAGCATGGGAAGGCCAAAGCTCTTTCAGTGGCCCATTTATTAAATCCAGAAGGGAAATTTTCAAATAAGGCATTAAGTTCTTGCCTTATTTAAAAGGGGATACAAGTTTTAAAACTTTTCAAATTAGTCCCTAAGCTTTTTAGTAAGTTTTCAATTAAGTACATCCGGTCATTTAAAGGTATTTTTTGGAAACTTTTCCCATTAATTTTTTGAAAATACTCAAATTACCTTTCATATAAAGCCATTACATGATTTCGACAGCCATTGCATGCAACCAATCATCATGGGAACATTGGTTGTCCTTTGTCACCGTAAGGACTTCGGTGAAGGAAATTTTGATAGGGGTGGTGTTTACATAAGTCTTAAGTTCCAACCTTTTAAATAACACCATCACCATCAAAACCATAATTTCTTGATAGAAAAATTTGACTATCATAATCTCCAAGGAAAACACACACACACACACACAATAGTGTGCACGTACGAAAATACATTTGTCACTACAGCCAACTTCATCTCAAATCATCCCAGAACATGTTATCTTTATGACACAAAGTTAACACTGATTTGATTTCTCCCCTTTTCACTTGTACCAGCTTAAAAACAGTCGAACTTTTTAATCACCTAATCAATGACAAACTGTTGATCAATGCATTTGACAAAACTGACCTTAGTATATTCTTCTAGATTTTGGAAGCTAAGCTATGGTTGAAATAAATTGCAAAAAACATGCATTTGTCATCAGTGGTAAGCCTTCAAGACATTCACACATATTACAGAGAAACTTTTAAGAGATAAGAATGTAAAGATATTGATAGAATAAATTGAAATAGAATTTTCAATTTCTGTCTATGGATTGCTGTCACACATTCGTGACATAAGAACAATAAGAATTGAATACACAATCTTCCTAATCATGGATGGTAGCCCTTGGCTTTGCCACAGAGAAGTGCATTTGAAGGAATGTTGTACTCATTTGCGAGGCTACGGTCTGAGGTCCAGACCCTTAAGTAAAACTGCTGCCCCAGATACTGCCTTGCCCACATAGCTGACCTTATGTTCCACATACCTTGGTTGTCCAGTGACACTAAGATCGCAGTCCAAGAATTTGGATACACCTAACAACATATCCAACAAATACATTCAAGTTTCATATTGTAAATGAAAATTAAGTGTAGAATATGAAATAACCAATCACAAGATGCAAAATTCTCCACATGGTAAAAGGAAAAGGAAAAAGAAAAAAAAAAAGTCTTTTAATGTTACCTGAGTGGTGTGTCGGGTTACAGCATCAACTACGTTGTAGTACTTCCTGCTGGCAGCTGTCCACTGTCCATGGCCAAACCTGCATTTTCAGTAGAAGAAGAGTGGAGCAGTTAGGACCTTTACATGATTGAGAATTTAAAAATACAATAATTTATCTTTCTATAGAGCACATACGTTTATAGCTTGTCCTATGGACCAGAATGCTGGCCAATTAGGAAGCAACTAGTGTAAAAAATGAGTATAGCATGCATATATGTGAATGTTGAGATGCATGTGTGGTAAATCTATAAATAATAGAATCAGAAATGAGCACATTAAGGAGCATTTAGGGATAGTATCAACAAGTGATAAATTAAGAAAGACTCGTCTGAGATGATTTAGACATGTCCAATGTAGGTCAACAACGACACCACTGAGGAAAAGTATCTCTAAGTGACTGGCCCCTAAAGAAAAATGGGTACATCAAAGAGGACATGGATGGAAGTATAGATCTGAAAGGTGTACAACCTATCCAATAATTTAGCCCATGTAGCTAACCCCAACTAGTTGATATGTTTATAATTTGAAGAAGACGGTTATGTGGAAAATGCAACCAAAAGGTTGGTGCTAAGTGAGTTGGGTTGCCTGATGACTGGTGGACATGGCCCAAAAAAATCCAGGTCAGAATCCACTTTTTGGGTCCTCGGGCCAAATTCAGTCTAGGTATCCAACACATGTGCAGGCTGCAGCACTAACATATATTATGGTATAGAGTGATGAGAGATTGATCGGATCAACATAATCACCCAATTGGATCTCCTTGATTGTCCAGGTCCTGAGATCAAATGAACAATCAAGTTTGTTCTGAGTAGACACTCATCAGACCCAGTCCCAACACATTACACCCCTAGCCAGCTAAGCGTCTGTCAGCAGACAGTACTAATTTATAGGGAGCCTATGGGTTAGTGTGACCTAAATGATACCCATAAGCAACTTACTTCTTATGGTTATATATGAAACAAATACTCATCATTTTGGTCAGTGCCCATGACAAAACGAAGCACCAACAACGTATGTAAGAAATAGCACACATATGGTAAGAAACATTCTACTAGTGTCCAGAGTTTACTCAAACTTAAGCCACTGGGAAGTTCCTATAAATTATAAATGAAAATGACTCCATTTCAAGAAAGGTATTCAGATACATCTCTAGTTATCAGCTGTTCATGCTTCAAATAGTTTCCAATTTAATTAAGATATCAGAAAAGATCATAAGCTTTACTAAAGCTAGAGGAAAAAGACTTACCCGACAACCCAAAAGTCATAACCATCAAGGTGCCAAGACTGGATGGTATTCTCATTGTTCTGGAAAACAATTTCAAAGAATTGATGAAGGGAAGCAGGCATAACAGGTGTGGCAAGGAATGCGGGACCATTTGTAGGCGCATCCTGGATGGTGTTGAAACTAAAGACGCCAGAGATGTTGAAGTTGTCAGCAAGTTTTAGAGGTGTATCAGGAACTACATAGGAGACCCTGTTAACAGCATAGCGCTGTTTTCCATTTAACAGAGGCGCCGAGTTGGCCAAGATAATCGTCCTTGATGGCTGTATCGTTCCATAATGGAATGAACCTTGGGGATTAGGCCTTGCTGCATTTGCCGTCAAATTCCATCTTAACAGACAAGTGAAAAATGACTGATCAGCTTTAAAGAAATTATTTGGAACACCAAAATCTATAAATATGGTGCTTCACAAGCATGAGTAAGGTTGCCAGCTCCTGAACTGAAACTTACAAAAGGTATAAAAGCTAGGCTGTGATTCAGTAGATTGCCAAAGATAATGCAAATAAGAGTATCTTAGTTCATAATGAAATGTAATTCAGTCAAAAAACTTCAAAATAGGATATACCTTATAGTTCTGGCTTGTTGAAGAGACCAATGAACCTGGTAACTAGGACCTGTAGGAAGAGGCCCAGAAACTTGCGTCCTAGAATTAGAATAGTGTAGCACTGCAGCGGTTGTGAGAATGTTCTTCGTGAAGCGTGTAGATGCAACTATGTAGTAGTCTTTGGGTGTTTGATCCAAGGTAACCAGAACAGCCAGGGATTGGCCCACATGTACATCAAGAGAAGTGTAGATGTTCTGGATCGGATGAGATCCTTCAACTTCAACTAGTTTCATATTATGTCCCTGAATCCTGAAATTAAATGAGGTTGATAGACCTACGTTTGAGATCCTGAACATGTAGGTTTTCCCTGTAAAGAAGAAAAACAATTTTAAGATCACATTTGTGTGCATAAAATCTTTAGTCACCAACAGAAGTGATGCATATGCTAGTAAAATCTTTAATCATGAACAACCCATTAGGCTCAGTAAGTGAGGAACATGAAGAAATTCAAAGGCCAGAACAAAAGGCAGAGCTGAATGTAAAATTGGAATATTACCTGGATCACCAGTGAAGGGAGTAGAGCTGGCATGACCATTAATAACAATACCATCAGGGAATGGAAGAGATTTAGCAGAATCTAAAGATTGTTGAAATTTCTGCAAGATAACAAAACTTGATTTTATTTTCTATTTCACGATGAAATTGAACATATGAATATCCATAAATGTGCCACATATGAATATCCATAATTCAATTAAGATTCAGTTAGATTTGAAATACCCTTTTCAACTGACAAACATAAAATACCATTTACCATTTTCAAGAGGAAAGCCAATATGAAAATGACAAGGAGATTTTTTTAAGTACAGAGAATCTGATAATTAGCGTCAGCAGAAATTAACTAACTTCCAACACTCTTTGTAGCAGTAATCTTGCACACATACTTGAACAGAGGAGATCAATTTTTTGGGCTTACTAACCTTATGGTCTGTCTTGTACCAATCACCAACAAGTAGAGTAAAATCTCCAGCAGGAAAAGGATATGGTACTGGGATCCTAGGTCTTGCATAGACATTCAGCCCTCCAAACCCTCCAGCTACCCGGTGCATTGATGTTGATGGAAAGTATGTGAAGGTTCCAATCTGATCTTTCATTTGGAATTTGTACGTGTAGTTAGATTTTGGAGGGATAGGGCAATTGGTTCCCAGCACTCCATCTTGCCATGAGTTCTTCCTCTGCTTAATTCCATTCCTGTTTTATTAACAACAGAACTCACAATTATTCATCCTGATACCATTTCTATATATATAAAAAAGAGTACATGTAGAGGAGATTGTGAGAAAGACCCCCTATGAAAGAAATCAGTAGGTTTTTCCCAAGAGCCACCTTAAAAATTCTTAACCTATTTCATTTTCCAAGCACCTTCATAACTTCTAAAAATGAAAGGAGGCAAGTCTAATTTTTTCGAAAAGATTCATTTCAAAGTATCAGAAGTGAACTTATATTTAACCTGCTAGAGTTACAAAAGATCATTAAATGAGAAAAGGACAGGGATTTGGATGTAATTCTTTCAACTTAATAAGATCCTTGTAGGCTTGTATATGGTCTTTCCTAAGGCCGTTCACTATAATTCCAGTTGCTTCAGTAAAAATTTTAATAAAAGAAATAATAAACAAAGGAATAATCATTTCTCACCATGTCAAAAGGAATGGTTCATCAAGATTATTGATGAGGTTAAGGATAATGTTGTCATTGGTCACCACATCAAGTTGAGGACCAGGAAACTGCCCATTTATGAGGATACCCTTCAAAATACAAAACCCATACAAACCATTAGATAAATGAAGTAATACAGATATAGTTAAAAACTCAAATATAACAAATCATATGAACTACAAAACCAGATCAGACAACATAAATGTAATCAGAGATAAGAGAGACTCAGCAGAAAGCTATGAAAATCAGACCTGCTGAGGGACACCGAGAGGAGCAATGGTCCCATAGGTAACAGTCCAGGTATAGTATCTGTAAGGATCGTCTGCTTTTACCAGAGAAGCACTCAAACAAGCAAATGCTACACAAAGCAATTGCAGACACCCCATCCGTCTCATCCTTCAGAAGCAGAGTTCAAGACTGTAGAACTATTATTTCTGTAGAAAGCATAAAAAGAGGAAATGTATTAAAGATAGAGAGTATTACATATCAGGAAGGTTAGAGCTGTTAGAAACCATTCTTATTCCTACACCTATCTTTAATTAGAACAAAATCCTAAATCTTATCTAAAGATATTTCATAAAATCTCCAATACTCTAAATGTGTAATATGTATCCATCGCAGAAAACTGAAATGCATGAAATTATATAATAAAACCAGAAACATGCTAGTTTCGGTTGGAACTACCAAAACACTATATGACAAAAAAAGCCTAAGATGTGGTACGAAATTTGAACAACCAGTAAAATCATTCTCGTGGGTCACTGTCTTTGAACCAAATCTCAACGAAACGCCAGAAAGTAGAAAGTCATTTAAAAAAAAAAAAAAAAAAAAAAAACACATTAAACCCAATCAAATGGGAAAGCTTCTGGGGTTATAGTACTAACCGAAAAGACTAAGAATTTCAGAGACACCCAAACAGATCAAAATCGCAAAAATGCCGTACAGATCGAGGGCCTGCAAGTGAAAACCACCAAAACCCAACAAACCCAACAACTCAAAAGACACCCAAACAGCTCACAATCCAAAATTGAGGAACTTAATCACTACGAAAAGAAAAAAAACTGCTATTTTTAACAACGAGTTAGTACTAGCAGTAAAGGAACTAGAAAGTAAAATGTCGTCGTAAACGGATCCAAGAAACAAAAAGAAATCCAAACATCTCCATTGAAAGCTACCTGAGCTATCCAAACCAGAAGTCCAATCACTGCTCTCAAGTCTCAATCCGCTCCAGTTCAAACGTTCATGTAACCAGCAGTTCTCCTTAAAAAGCTAATTTTGGCCGCTTTCTACGCGTTTACGCCTAATGAAGAAGCGTTGAAAGCAAGTGGGGAATTCCACCTCCTGATTTTCCAGGAATCTCGGTTTTAAAAAAAAAGTAAAGTCTGAGTAATACTCATGAGCTGGATGCGAACGTAGGTGTATCTAAGCCAGTTGCAATAATAGTCGCGTGATGGACGGAGCAGAGAATGGATCAGAGTTAAAGCAATTGACTTGGGGAGACAGAGGATAGAGATTGAAGTCACATGAAAGCATTCAAGGTGTGGGATTTTATGAGGAAGGTGTATAGCTGGTGCGGCATACTTGCATTTTCCATGGTAAATGAATTCTATGGGCTTGTTTGGAAACAGGAGAAAGTTGCAGACTCTTTTTCCCATTTTTTTTTTTAAATCTTTAGCTTTCCTGCTCAGAGACTCACGGGGAGAGAGCTCCAGAACAAATGAAGATGGAGGTGGGGAATGGGGATGGACTAATCTTTTACAATAATACCATTCATGAACTCTTTCACGTTAACTTCAATGGGTAGCTTCAATAGGTAGCGTAGTTCAATTGGTCTAGAACCATGGTTTGTATTTAAAGGAAGATTATAGATTCAAAATTACACTATCATATTGAGCTATAGAAAAATTTATCCAGCTTTCCTTTGGACTGGAGGGATTAGTCCAGCCTTTATTTTTGGAGTTGGGCCCGAATTTCATCCGACCCACTTGTACAAGGGCATTTTGGGCTTTTACTTTTGACCTATTCCCTATTCCCTATTCCCTGTTCCCTATTCTCTGTTTTTATATGTCTTGTATGGAAAAGCTGAGAGGCGGTGAAGGTCCTATCCTCGAGGAAGGTGGCCACCGCCCTGTCTTCTTTATTGGGGATGTAATTCTCATATTTTGAGCAATGACTCATTGGCCAGTTTGTTTACTAGCACTGGAGTTAAAAAGAAAAAGGAGATTTGTAGGTAGATGGATGTTTGGTTAAAAAATATGGGATTTGTAAATGTCAAGACAAATCATCTCGTCATGTATATGAATTTTTAAAATACCAACAGCAAAAAAATTCTAGAACATTTATAGTGGGGCATGTAGATTGGTCCTTTCTTGAAAAAAATTATTATTTTGAGGCCCATGAGCCCAACTAAATCAAAGGATGTAGTTTGATAGGCATTTCAAAATCAGATGAATCTAAAGAACAACCAGAAGACAGTGGGTCCTAGATTCTATCCATTTTTTTTCACATGCATGATTTTACATTTGTTAAATGGCCTTTAGATGTAACAACCTGGATGATTGAATCCGATTTCTTATTTATTAGAGTTAAGTCTCCCATATCCCTGGTGAAGCAAAAGTGTGTCCACCTGCCCATTCCTGTCTTTATTTTATTTTGTCATTTATATAAAAAAATTTGCAGTAGAGAACTGAATTAGTCAAAACTAAATAAATAAATAAAAGATAAGGCAGTAGAGATCTAAGTCAGTTAAGATGAGGCCCACAATATGCTTTGATGGGTAATTGCACACCGACAGAGACCTTGGATTGCACATGCAAGCTTAAAATTAAAACACTACTACACAGATTCCGAGCTCTCTCTCTCTCTCTCTCTCTCTCTCTCTCTCTCTCCGCCCATTCTTTTCCTCTTTCTGATTGAGCTGTAAATAATCCATTCTAAGCAATGTTATGTATAAAATGTAAGAAAACGCAGGTCCCTGATAAATAGTAATGGCACAAATATATAGAATTGGAAGTGGGAAACTGCATATCGGAATAGATTTGTGAGGATGATTAAACTTCAAAAACCAACAAAAACCAATGTGAAATTACAATGCGCTCATAGATAACATGAAATACAAATAGTGGTTATGATTGAGATGAGTTTAATTAGTGAATCATCTTCTTCTCTCTTCTCTTCATCATAGGCTGTTTGTCTGTCTGTCTCTCTGGCGTGTCTTTAGGCATCATAGCGCGACAAAAAACTAGTCATCCATCTGAAGGTTATGCAAAGCCCCCAGAATCTTCATTTGCCTTCTTTTATTTCAGATTTCAGTGGAATGAGATAAGCATTGCACCATTGGGACGTGATGATATATACTTGATGATTAATTCTTTGCTCCCATCCCAAGTAAAGTAGGCCCTTTTTTATCCAGTGGCATAGATGGGCTTTTTTAACGAACTATTGGAACACCTACGCTGTGTGGGGTTGGCCTTGGGAGTACTCGGGGCTTAAAACGAAACTGGTCCAAGGTCGGTCAATATAATCATCTCATTCAATATTCAATTCCTGATATAGACTGGGAGCCTGAAACAGAGAATCATTTATGTTTAACAGAATTCAGATCATGAGAGAGTGCAGGCATGAGAGAGTGAGACCTATCCATGATATCCAAACCTCTGGAAATCAATGACTAGTTTTAGTTTGACTTGAGCCAAATTTCTCTCCAACGGAACTTGAGCCTATTGTCAAATTCACCTTGTATAAAAAATGTAATTTGGATTCATTTGGTTTTCTTTCAAACATGAATCTTAGACGGGATCCATCTAAAGTGGGTATTACTCTCCAGCAAGACTGAGATTCTGGCAATATCCGACACAAAATAAAGTAGTGACATTGAGCTAATTAGATTTTAGCTGTGAGCATCACTAATGAATTAATGGCAAAGAGCTTAGATAATTCTTTAAGGCCTACCTCTACAATATCTGAGTTCTTGATTAATACTCGACTAATCAAGTTGAATTCACCTTCAAAGTCCTTGTTAAATATAGAAACTAAAAAATACTGCAAAAAATAGCATTATAGCATATTTGGGGCGCAAGAATAGAGTCATCAGTGTAGTGTTTGTTTTATTGGGGTCTTGTTGACTTGGGTCTGGTCACTCTGTCCAACTCGGAATTGTGATTATAAACAGTGGCAGTCTCAAGATTTTACTTTGAGGTGTGCAAACCCTAATTAGTAGTTTAATTTTGAAGGCAAACCAAGGATTCATATGGATTTTAAGGGTAGACGTCCTCCCATGATTTTTAGTAGATTTCTGGAAGTGTACTCAGGTTTTTATGTAAGTTTCGGAAGCTCACCGTAGTTTGATGGGTGTGACCACACCCACGCATGGGCCTACACTTGGGTCTGCCCCTGATTATAAATAAGTCAGGCCAGCGAGGTTTGGCTTGATAAGGCTCGACTCAAGATCGGAGCAATTAGGCTTGGTGCAATCGCAGCTAGTTGTCTCGCAAATGAAGTTTTAAGGTAGGATTGGCCCACGTCAAGCTTAGCTTTCCAAAAGGCTTCACTGGGCTCAACTCAGGCTTGTCTTGTTGGTTAATTTGGATTGGTGTCCTTATTTTAAGGGGATTTTGGGCGGAGGTCCCTGAACATTTGATTTTAAAGGCTAAGGTCCACAATAACTTATCGTACCGACGAAAGTCCTCTCATAAAAGTGAGGCAGTGAAAAAGACAAAAAAGCCCCTGTATAGGTCAGCAAAGGGAGACCTTAGACAACTTTATCGGAGTTTTAGCAAAACTCAGAACTGAACCCAACCTCTTCCTTCTTGGTTTTGTTCCTGGGTTCTGTAACAGAAATCGATGGCTTAGAGGCAATTGTTGCAACGGTCTTCTTCTTCCTCTCCGGCGATGGCGTAGCGCAAGCGGGATGGTGGCAGTCGGCGGCGAGCAACAACGGCGGTGATGCCGACCGTCCACGGCGAATGCGGTAGCAGCGGAGGTGTGACTTAACATTGTACATACCCTGTGGGCACTTGGGGTCCTTCATGCTGTCCAATCCATGTTTCTTGATGACGAATCCCACGTCTGTTTTTCGAAGATGACACAAAAAAAAAAACGCTTGCAACAGATCACAAACAAAATACACAAATAGCTCCCTTAACGTTTTGACTGTTAAAAGTTCTTTACACTACACATGACTAATCCAATTCAGGGCGAGAATTATCTTCAAACAATTACAGGGAAGTTTAAAGTCACCTATTTTCCTTTGGTCCGGTGATGTTTTCTGTAACAAGAATAGAAAAAATCCGGCTGCAGAACTCAGATAAATTTGTCTGAGTTCTGTCAGAAACTCAGATAAATTTATCCGAGTTCTGGCAAAACTTAGATAAATTTATCTGAGTTCTGCCAGAAACTCAGATAAATTTGTCTGAGTTCCGACAAATTTATCTGAGTTTTTTGTCTAGTTTATCAAAGATTCTGAAAAATTTATCAGAGCTCGGCGACAACAAAAAACAGAATACAGAAAATCAGATTCTAATAAAAATCGAAATCCAAAACAAGAACACTTGATGACCACGATCCAATCGAGAAAAGAGAGAGGGAAAACAAGAAAAAGAGCAAACTGCTCTCTTTCAAATCAGTTGTAGAGAGAAAGATAGATTTGGAAGAGATTTCAAATGAACAAGTAAGAGCAAGTAAAACCGTTATCATCTTTGAAGAAATGAAAGAGAGAAAATCGGGAAGTCATGGTGGCGACGACATGTGCTCTGCAACGATAATCCACAACCATGGAAACGAACAAAAAATGGAAAATGAGAGAGAAGAAGAATGAAGGATTTCTCTGGGACAAAAAAGAATAAGAGAGAACTTGGCCTAGAAATGAGGGTTGAAAGGGGCAAATTAGTCATGAAAATATATGGCGTGGCATGTTAGGGACCTTTCACCAACATATCTCCAGCTGTCTGGATTAGAGACATTAGAGAAAAAGTTGTTGTCCTTGATGCCTTAGAAGACTGTGTACAGGGACTTTTGGCTAATTTACCCTTATTTTAAGTTTATATTGAGCCCTCAATAGTTTTGGTAAATACAACATAATATGATTAAATTACATTTTTTTAGAGTCAATTTAATTAGTGTAGTTATTATATATTTAAAATATACAAATAAAATCTACTAACACATTACTTTCCAAGTTTTTTAAAAAATTAACTCGATGAGATATAATAACATACAAGATGGCATATCGTCAGTAGGAATCTGTATTGCTGAACTTATCCACCGCTCAAAATATATCCAACTATATTGATCTTTAATGCTTTAAAAAAGATTTACACCTTTTGATATCCAATTAAGTTAATCTCCGGCAATTTTTTATTCGTAAATAGTGAGCTTCACACAAATATATATATATATATATATATATTCTGAAAGATTAGTGAGTCTTTCATTTCCTTTACGAATACATATTATAAAAGGACTGCCAAACCACCCCCAACCCTCCCTGTCAATAAAAAGCTACCAACCATACTGGCATCCTGGCTGCAGCTTGGTGTCAAGAAAGGTTGTTTAACAATGTTTGAGGTGTTTTTTTTTTTTGGTAAAAAATTATGTTTGGGTTTTGCTTGACTCAAGTATTAAATTTCCTTATCTAACCATTCCTACCAAGATCTCGATGCATTAGTAGATGAAGTACAAATATTCTTCAATACTTCTCCTCGGACGGAGCCTACTCCTCAACACTCTCCCTCAAGTGGAATCCAGTTGGTGCATATATGGTGACACACAATTTTTTTTTTTTTTTTTTTGTGCTGAGTCGTTCATCTTGAAATTCGAACTCCAATTAGTTCTAGTACCATACTAAATTTTCTTAGCTAACCATAGCTATAAAAAATTGGAGGCATTAGTAGAAGCATCATAAATACTTTTCAATACTCCCCATTAGGTGAAGCCCACTCATCAACATAAAGCTCAAACTAGATCTACATTATCAACCCATAATCTCCAATTTCAGTTTGATGGGCTTGCTTTCTAATAAAGCCTAAGCTCAAGCTTAATTTAGTACAATCACACACTTAGCTCAGCTTAATTCAAGCAAGGCTCAAGCTGGCTCAAGCTCGGCTCGGCTTGCCTGACTCTTTGCTCAGCTAGCCTTGACTCATTTCTATCCCTGCTTGAAATTAATTCTGCTTGTATTTTCCTGAATCAGTTAAGTTCATATGGGGTCCCAGATTCACACATGTAAACCCAATTAAGAATGCTCATCTCTGGACTGGTGCAACTAAAGACGTACACATCAAACTGGCTACATGCCGTTTATTTTTATAGTTTAGATTTGCTGACTTTATTTAACATATATATATATATATATATATATGAAGAATATTCATGTGCATCCATCTCTCATCACAGGGTGACGGATGCTTCCATAAATGGAGATTTTTAAGTTCAAAAGGGGGATTTCAAGTACATAGGGTGAAGTAAAAAAGGGGAATTCATGTGTTAAAAAGGGAAAGTGCCCACACCTTATGGTGAGGGATGGATGCACATAAATGTCCCATATATATATATATATATATATATGGAGGTCTTCAAGTATATCTATCCCTCACCATGTGTGGTGAGGGACACTCATTTTTGGGAAGTTTCAAATACAAAATGGGATTTTTTCAAAAATTATAAAATCCCTTTTGTACTTGAAATTTCCCAAAAATGGGTGTCCCTCACCGCACATGGTGAGGGATAGATGCACTTGAATATTTTCATATATATATATATATATATATATATAGGATGGCTCCCCTAAACTCAAACTTAGGGGACCATAAGCTCAAGTGTGCAAAATCCTCGTGTGGCCTTAAGTGGCTTTCAGCCCAAAAAATTTCGGACGTCCTGCCCTAGCCCAAAAAATTTCGAGCCCGCCCAAGTGTTTCATTTCATTTTTTTTCACTTTCAACGAGAGATGCCCTAATCGATCCAATCGATCCAGAGCACTCCTCTTCCTTCATCTCTCCTTCTCTCCGTAGCTAGGCCAAGATGGTGCAATCCCCTCCCAGCCCCATCTCTCCCTCTTGCAAAGAGATGGAGGTCTCCATCTCGCCACTACCAAGCTACTTTGTATCTCAGACTATAGTCACTGCCAAGAGAGAAGCCCCTACCGCTCGCCTTCGTCTCCATAGCGATCTGTGAGGCTAGACGGCCGACGAGGAAGACACTGCGATCCCCTCGCAGCCCAATCTCTCCCTCCGGCAGAGATTCCTTCCTCTTCCTTCGTCTCTCCCTCTCTCCACAGTGATCCACATCCAGCCATCGCACAATCCAGCGATCTGTGCCACTGCCTGCCCCAATATTTGCTCGTCACCTTTCCTCTCCACAGCCAGCTATCTGCGCCGGCGCAGCCAGGCAACGTCCGCCCAAGTAGTCCATCGATCAGCCCAGCCTAGTTGTCATTTTCTTTCAGAGTCTTCTCGTCACTAGTGTTTTCGTCATTTTCGACCCACTTTTGAGCAGTGGCAACAAACCATTATGGGGATTGGGTGGATGACCTGATTGTCTATGTTGTGGATGGTGTGGGGGATGCAATCAGAATTAATGTGGAATGTGGAGTTAATGTTGTGGATGAACTTGTTATTAGTTGAAATGTGGAATGAATGTAAACCGAATGTAAAGTTGACATTAGTTGAAATGGACGACTAAGGATAGTCCCTTCATCTCCATTCTGTCCCCTTGTTTGCCTTGTTCTGTGTATGGTGTACCCAAATTGAGTGGTGCTAGGATTCTTTCCCCGATGCCCTGTGTTGAGCAGGTTGTGGCTGGAAATGCATGTACAGGTTGAAAGTCATGACCAATGTAATTTTCAGATTTGTTATAATTTAAATGTTCATGTTAAATGCCATAGGTTGTTTGGAATGAAATGGATTAATTGGTCAGGTTGCTGTTTGGAACACTATTAGATTGCCTGTTTAGAATAGAACACGGAGGTTATTTGCCTACACGTTGTTTGGAAAGCTATTGTGGTACATTGTTGAGGTTGTTTGGAACCCGACTTCACATTCAGACATTCCATACACACTCTTAGCTTAAGAAACATGAAGGGCACAGATGACAGAACAAGTGCTAAAATGGTATTTCTCAAGGCACCCAACTTATATGCTTTACTCTTAAAAAATGTGTTCATTAAACATAATAACCTGAAGGAATTGAATCATCACACTAGTCAGCTTGAATGAATTCAGCGGGTTCATTGAATCAACCACCTGTAGTTTCTCTTTTGATGGAGGCACCCAACTTATATGCTTTATGCTTAAAAAATGAGTTCAATAAACATAATAATATGAAGGAATTGAATCATTACACTAGTGAGCTTGAATGAATTCAGTGGGTTCATTGAATCAACCACCTGTAGTTTCTCTTTTGATGGGTTCCACTCTAAAGATCAGTTCATTGTTTTACTCAGTAGAGTAATGGGTGGTGTCATGGTGATCATGAAACAACTAGATGTAATACTGCTACCAAGCAAATTCTCTTAAAAAAAAAAAGCCTAATTGTCATGTACTGTAAATTAAAAAGGCAAGGGTAATGATCTCCCAAACCAAACTAATGAAGAGGACAGACCATTTGTATTAAACATAACCATTATCAATATCTTGTATCTACATTGTCTTTTTCCAAAAAAAAAAACCACACAACAAAAGGCATGCACTGTCCGTGAAAGAAAATGACAACTGTGCTGGACTGATCGACGGACGTTGCCTGGCTGCGCTGGCGCAGATCGCTGGCTGTGGAGAGGAAAGGTGACGAGCAAATATCGGGACAGGCAGTGGCACAGATCGCTGGATTGTGTGATGGCGGGATGTGGCTGGCCTGGCGCATATCGCTGTGGGGAGAGGGAGAGACGAAGGAAGTGGAAGGAAACTCTGCCAGAAGAAGAGATGGGGCTGCGAGGGGATCGAGCATCTTCCTTGGCGGCCGTCTAGCCTGGCGCAGATTGTTGTGGAGACGAAGGCGAGTGGCAGGGGCGCACGACTTTTCTCTCTTGACAGTCACTATTGTCTGAGATACAGAGGAGCTTAGGGGAGCCATCCTAAAAGGGGTGTCCCTCACCAAAAATGGTGAGGGATAGATGCACTTGAATATTTCCCCATATATATATATATATATATCATCTAAGAACGAGGAGGCAAGTCCCAGCTCATCCCAAGTTGAAAAATAGTGACGTGATATGAGCACTCCCACGTAATGCTTTGACAGAGAATTGTAGGTTTCAAACACTCTGCATTCAGTTCCTTCCAACCATCACTGATGAGATCCCTGATATGGTTCGCTGCAACTTTCTCCGAACTACCAGTTTCATGCATATAACATTGGATGGATTGTGGCACGTCCCCACATTGTTGCTCAGCCTTCAAACATAAGAAAAAGAAGCCAAAAAAGGAATCACCTTAGAAAGTCAGCTTACACATACAAAAGAACCTTAGATTTTATAGAGGAGTTTGACATGTTTTATATCATTTGCATAGAAGTGTTTATAGAATTTGTAAATAAGATTCTATGGTTTGAGTATTTAGTCATGCATTCTTGCTTGTTTATTTTAACATCTCAAACATCTTCAAAATTGGAATTTCTAACAAGAAAGGGCAACTATCATAAAGTTTGCATTGATATAAAGAAACCTTCTAATGTAAAGAAATTTAAGATGGTATGAGACCCAACTCGTCACGAGTTCAAATCCCAAGGGGAGTGATTCGGCGTAAAAAAAATACGTGCCACCAAAAATGCGCCGACCTGATTTCACCTGAAGGGGAGTGTTGAGGAGTGAGCTCCATCCAAAGGAGAGTATTGAAAAGTATTTATACTGTCTCTACTAATGCATCGAGGTTTTAATATGTATGGCTAGCTAAAAAAATTTAAAATAACGGAGTAACTATACCTTTGAAGTGGCCATATCATCATATAGGCAAAATGTAATGGACGCCCAACGGAGGAGATTTGCATCTGCTGGTATTAAATCAATTTCCTCCTTTGATATACGTTGTTGTATCATGGGGTGTGAGAGACCCAGTAGAAGGGGCGCCCCAACAGAGAGTAGAGCATTCTCTAAATACTCATCAAATTTAGTTATGTACCCGTTGTTGAACCATTGAGCTTCCCGAAGGTACGCGTTACTTTGCATTGCCCACTGTAAATTAGAAGTCACAAACAACACAACCAATTAGTATAATGCATCGAGGGGAATAAACGACAGCGAAATATTCACATCGTATTATTATTGTACAAAGTCCTTTACACAATTACAGTGATGAGTAAGGCCCATGTCTGATTTGGGTAGCAGATGATTTCAGAATGAATGGCCATCAAATACGAGGATCCAAAATAGAAGCGCTTCATGATATATGATAGTTCAGATGTTTCAAAATAGGAGCGCTCATGATATATGATAGTTCAGATGTTTCAATGGACAATACGTATGAATCATATTGTACTTGATACTTCATTTTGTAATGTATTTGTGTTACACCCCGAACCCACTTAATTTTGTTTATTCCTAATTAATCATGTTTTATATAAATTAAATATACTTAGATACTAATTAAGTTATTTAGTGTAAATTAGTCTTATATCAAACCTTGGGTTAGACCTTGGGTCTTGGTTAGGTAGTTAGACCCAATCCAATCCATTTAGGCAAGGCCGGGGACTTTTTCGTAAATTCAGATTTTCTTATTTTGCATCGTATGCACATCATCTTGGCGTCATCGCGTGTATCTCGTCAAACACGTCATCTTTCATATTGATCATTTCCTCATTTGACCTCAAAGTAATCAATTAGGCCCTCATTTGACTTAAGTTGGAAATATAACAATGAAAGTGGGCTTTCTTATAAACATTAAAAGACTAACCTTTTAACTACAGAACCCAACCCATTCGATTAGCTACTTGTTGAACAGAGAACAAACTTCTATTTCTTCCTTTGTTTCCTTTCTCTCCTTCTCTCAAATCTACAAGGATATAGATCTTGCATGTGTGATCTAGGTTGAGGTGTGACTTCTCTATGCTCTTCTCTTCATCTTCATAGCTTGGTTGAACAAGACTCAGCCCTACAATCTTCATCAGTTCCTTGGTAAGAACTTCATTCTTTTCTTAGGAATTAGCAGTGATTGAACCATAGAATTCTTGTCTATCACATGCACATGCATGCATTTTTAATAGTCCTTTTGGTACTACCTTTTAATAGGGTTGTGAGATTTGGGGGTTTTTACTTGTTTTGACTCAAGAAGAAGATTGAGTGTGTGGAAAGCTTGGTTTTAAGGCAAGTATAAGCTCTAATCTTTTATGCATGTTGTGGTTATTAATTGATTCTATAATTCTGAACTCATTGTGTTACTTCTAGCCTCTTTCATGTGTTAATGTTGAAAGGGTTGTGTTAGTAGTGCTACTCAGGCCCTGGGCTGGATTTAAGCTTAATATTTGGCTTAATATATAAATAGGCAGGACATAAATAAGCTTTAACCACCATATCTTGACCCTTCACTTCATTGCAAAAAATTTTCTGCACTAGGCTTTTATGGTAACTTTTAGTGACTGGTAAGTCTAAGGCCTACTGATATGATGGAAGGTCCAATAAAACTCATCCAATATTACTGGAAATCAAGGTGTACTCTAACCAGTATAGGAGGATACAATTGGCCCATTTAAATGATAGAACTTACCTTGGAGCCCCAAAATGTTTGAGACAAGGTGGCACTCATTCAATTATGGAAATCACTGAAACTACCTGCATTTGAATTGTGTTTTGATTACTAGGTCAGAACCTGATATGTACATTAAAATGCCTAAAAAGGACTTTGGGTTTTGGTTTGGTTAGTTTGTGAAATTCTGGTTGAACCTTATCAAGCACTTGGAGTGCAGGGAGTAATTCAGAAGGTGCTGGAATCATGGGAAAACAAGGAAGAAAACACAGTGACCATCTTGAAGATAATATTAATCCTTCATTAGTAGTTCAAAGGATAATTAGACCTTTTATATATGAACCAATAGGATTTTAGAGACTTTAAATGGACTTTGTAGGGCCTTAGACTGGAACCTTGACCTGTCATATGCCTAAAGGAAATAATAAATACATGATTAGTCTTTTGAGGCTAAAACTAATCATGTACATTATCCGGTTGATTTAATTGTTTTACCATGAGTGTTGAGTTAGTGAATTCGATATGATCCAATTACATTTGTGACACCAAAATAAAGAAAGCAACACATCGAATCCTTTAACTTTACATCGGAATGGAAAATGAAAGACAACGGATAAATAGTTTAGAGTTGGCTAGGACACCACCTTGACTCTCTTTTAATTTTATAAAACATGTGTATATTGAATTACTCTACCATGAGTTCTCGTGTCATATCAATGTCCATATACATAGATTGTACTCCTTTTGTTTATTATTGCATTTCCACCGTAATGTTAATATGTTTCAATTGCATTATAAACTTGAGAAATCTTGAGTAGGGTGTGAACGAATTGAATTGTAATGCGTGAAATGATTAGTGTGATTTACTCAAGTTCAGTGTGATAATTGATTGAATGAGTCGGTACTACTTAGTTTCGACCGGACGATACCCGACGGGGTTGACTCTTGGTTTAGATTGTGAATGTCACTGCGCAGTAGACAGTCTGGAGCACCGGAACTCCAGAACCTGGGTAACCGTTGAACCTTTGGCCGGGTCACCGGTGACATCCCAAAACGCGTGCCCTCATTGAGGGGATTTAGCTAATGTAGTTACCAACTAGTTGTATATGTTTTCAATATTATTGACTCTTCAAGCATGAATTATATTGGAATGCACAATTGCCTAGTCTACTTTATGTGATCTTCTTTAACCTTCTGTCATTAATTCTGAATTGATACAACATGTGTAATTGGATTATTGCTTATACTCTGCTGAATCGTTGTATTCATTAGTTCTTTTTGGTGTTACAGACACAGGTCCCAATCCCGGTCCTGAGGAGACCGAGGAGGGAGAGGAGGAGGCCGTCGAGGTGCCTCCAGGTTTAGAAGAGTAGACGGCTGAAGGAGCTGTCTAACTCTTGTCTTCGGAGAGCGCCATATTTCCTCCTTGTTAATAGTATACTTTTGTGAAGTTGAACTAGATATATTTTTGATATTGTTGTACATAGATACTTTTGTATTATTGAAGTAGAGTAAGTTTTTTATTCTCTACTTCTTAATAGTAATGAAACCATCTTCTGTATAATGAACTTGAATGTTTGGACAGCTAATGATATGATACCAATATATGTTTTTGATTAAATGCTTCCACTGATAAATGTGCAAAGACATGTGTTTGTAAGCATGTTTCACATGAGCAAAGTAGATTATCTTCTTCGTGACTCACACTTGCCCCGAAACAGGTGTGATGAGTATGGGAGTACGCGTGTCACACCTCGGGAATTGCCCTTGGCCAGGTAATTTCGGGACCGGGATGTGACAATATGTCCATGCGGAATTCGAAGTGTATTCTAGTCCTCTCTCTCTCTCTCTCTCTTATATGAACTTCATAAGCAATGAAGGATCATTTTCTTTACCAAAATTCTTCCGTACCTCAATTCCTTATTCAATTCATTCGAATGTCATAATTTTCCTATTTTACTGCTATTGAAAGTTCTTATTGAATTAAAATTCTGTATGCATTCCTTAAATACAGATTTAAATACATAGATACTATAGTGCATGAAATGTATAGATTCTCAACTACTAAATCGCTCATCGATGCATACATACAGTTGTATACATGTATCTCCCGTTCAGTAAAAAAACGCAAGTTAAATTCTAATGTGGACTCCCGCAATTGTTAGTATGTTATCTTGAACGAAAGCATATCTTCGACTTCTTTTTTTTTTTCCTTCTGAAGAGTAAGTTAGTTCTTCATATGTCCAACTTCAATGCAAAGCCTGCTGCATTAAAGCAAGATACGGGTTTCATGCGCTAGAACTCATATGGACACGTGCACGCACACAGGAGAAAAACAGATCCTCTCCTGCAACTATTATCCGTATTATCTCCATTTGGGCAGAAGAAAATTTCTCAGAAATGCAATAATCATCTAGAGGTGACCTTTAGAAATTAAAAAACAATTGCGGGCTCACTTTTATAAATTTCAAAATATTATATTGACTCGATCCAATCCAAAATGGATACTAGCATATGTGGTCCCCCAGTTGTTGGAAAATGCAAAAGCTATCTAAAATGACTGCTTACATGCCAAAATTTCACCGGCGGAATTAAGGAATTCCGAAAATCCCAAATGCTCGCTTGAATTTGAATATGTTTGATTATGGACGTTTGAAAATGTTGGAATTCCCGAAGCCTCAAAATACTACTACAGAAAATGTGAATTTACTATAGAAATTTTCAAAATATCCTTTAAACCGAAAATCCTGTCAACAATTCAAGTATATAAACAGGCCCAAAGGAAAGCCTAGGGAATTCATCAGTGAAAACTGTGGAACTTTCAGCATTTATAGAATGTACCATCCTTGTTAATGGACTCCCACAAAAAGACATCCCAAAAAATTTAGAAACATAAATACTATGAAACTTTCTCCGAGTTGTAAAGTAAGAAAAGAAAATCTGTACCAGTTTCTTCAGATAATGTGTAGCATTGAATCCTTCTCCTTGAGGATGATGTATGCCGTCTCATTGGTTGTATTATATAACTCCAAGTAGTGCAGCTTCATATACTCTGGTAGTTGATCAATTCCCTCTAAATCCCACCTATTTGCAAATAAAACCAGTAATCAGTCACTGTCGTCTCATGTATTTAGGTTGTAACCATGGCACAAGAGACCACGATGATAGGAGCGATATTGATGTAGGACAGATGTAGTCACGGAGCAGGCAAAAAAAAAAAAAAAAAACACAGAAGCAACTCAATGTTCGTCCATCGTCCATCATGATTTTGTTTTGCTTTGTCTCATGGAATTTCAATACAAATTCGCCCACGGTTTGAAAAGGCCTGATTTGGGATTAAGGTCTGGCCGCACTTATATTTCGAGGATTAGGGGTTGCTCTTAGCAATGTAGGTCGGGCCTACAAGATACGAATTCCTTTATCTTAGCAATTTACATATATGATTTTAGACGATATAATTTGAAAATCGAGGCTTAATTTGTTTCAATTTCACACTCAATTTCAATTTTGAGTGCACTCATTCAACTTTAAAATAAGAAGAGGCTCATCTAGTTAAGGAGAGATTTGAGTTTTCTATTCATTTTCCCACTTCTTTCTCTATCTCTGACAAAGTTATTCTCTCAAGTCTCTCTATCTCTCTCATACTAGTCTCTCTCAAAGTTTGAGACAAGAAACTCATCTTTCACAGACCGAGTGTCAGCACTCACCTTATGGGGCCCACCTTAGGTCCCACCGGGCATGGGTCTAGGGGGATTGAAAGATCTCCCCTACCTCGGTCGACCGTGTATAGTGACAGGGCTACAATCATCACCGGCCCCACTTCATCTATGGTCAAGAAGTTTTCACTATCCAAATTGAGTGCACACTCGATCCAACAGTCCACCTAATTTGAATGGGTGCCAAACCTCGGCGCCTATGCCTATCAGTGGGGTCCCTGATTAATGGTCCACTCGGATGGTTCAAAACATGGCTTTCGCCACATGTTCCATGACACTGGCACCGGTGCTCCGCTGACGTTGTCCTGCTAAATTAATTATATATTTTTTAAATTATATATTTTTTAAATTCTATGGTGGGACTGACTCTCATTGGAGTAAAACTTAGGAATATCAAATACCGATAAAAAGATCTCCTCCAACATGGTCCTTGTACGGTGACAAGGGCTCCGATCATCACTGACCCCATGGGCAACGCTACATGGATATTAGTGGGGTCAATTGACCCCACTGAGATCTGAAAAATTATTTTAAAAAAAATTTAAATGAATTGAAATTATGTGAAGATTTGGACCCCACTCAATGCCAAAATTAATGGGTCATCTGTCTACCAAAATAAATAAAAAATAATGGGCCTAACTTTTATTTTTTAAAGAAAATTTCATTTTTTAGACACTCTGTTATTAATTCTTCATTTACCCTAACTTAACCTCTAAATACGGTTTTCTCCCCATATTAAAAGGAGAAAACCATAACATTTAGATTTAGGCATATAGACTCTCAGCCCCAACCGAGCAGCAGAGATCAGTGGATGAATGGACGTTTGATCACATATATTGAAAGTGACATGTTTTCTAGTGTTAATGAAGCTATTATGCAATGATTTCAACACATGAAAACCCGTCGAGGGCAGCTGTAGGAGTTCATGCATTTGTATTTTCTTTTTGGATCAAGAACTATTAGTAACAATGTATTAAAATTTATGTTTATTTTTGTTTGAAAATTCAATGTTATCTTTGTCGAATTTTTGGAAATAGATTATTTGAGAATTTTATATTATATTTGTCGAATTATCGAAAGTAGATGACAGATGTTGATAAAGGAGAGAACAAATTTATTCGATTTGTGGAAAATAAGTCTTTTGTTGAACCCACTGATTCGAATTCCTGGAGCAACCACTGACCGACCCCACTTAATGTAAGGTCCATCTACGCAAGGAAAAGAAAAGAAAAAAAATAAAAGTAAATTGAGCTAATACCGATTAATGGTGTCCGTGAAGACTTTCAGCTCATCTGGCAAACCATGCACATCATAAATGTCAGCCATTGCTGTCATAAGGACTATGGCTTTGGTCATTTCTATTCTGCACCGGGAGTATTGAGGCTCGACAACTACTCCAATTGCAAGGAGATAGTTCTCCAACAGTCTGTCTCGGAAGAATCCAAACTTCTCTGGTAACCCAAACAATTCCTACCACCTGAAAATATACATGATTCCAAGTCGCAAGCAGTAGTGGCAAGAGCCGTTTTAGATAGGAAAATAAAATAAATAAATGAGAATATTGCAAAGAGAATTTTCATGGAATTGATTTTATTAATCTAGAGACTGGATAAAGTTAGGTTGACAATGGTTCCCATGGGGTTGGGTTGAACCTTGAGGGTAACATGTATAGGCTCAACCTACCTGAACACAACCCATTTACTTATCAGGCTATAAAAACGGATCCAATTCCTTAAGCACATCTTTGGAATAGTTTGAATTTTCACAAAGTGCCGCACATATAATGGTTTGATTGAACCTTACTTGCCCAAGTGGTGTGGTCAACCGATCTGCAGTTATTCTCATTAGGTCTTCTCCACCGCAAATTTGAAGATTTTGAAGGAAAGGGTGGAGAGGAAGCTGGCAGATAGAATAGAGCATGCCTTGGAGATCCCTTTGCATTGGAGAGCGTCGAGGCTGGAAGCTAGACCGTACATAGATGTATATGAAAAGAAAGATGGGAGGATTGATGGCTTGCTTGATTTTGCAAAGTTAGATTTCAACATGGTGTAAATGGTTTACCAAACTGAACTGAAGGAATTATCAATGTGAGAGCTAAATCCTTCTTCCAAAGGCACTGTACCTAGAACTTACTAATATTAACAACAACAACACTAATAATGAGAAGGGAAATTTTCAAATAAGGCCTTAGGTTTTTTTCTTATTTAAAAAAAGGATACAAGTTTTAAAACTTTTCAAATTAATCCCTAAGTTTTCTATGAAATTTTCAATTAATGATAATCATCAATTTAAAGCTAATTTCTGGCAACTATTTTCTTCAATTTTCTTAAACTACCCATATTATCCTTCAATGAAATAAAACCCTCTTTCACTTTCTCTATATTTTCTTCCTTTTTTTTCACTAGCAACCTTATAGTGAAAGGAAAACTAGGTACTTTGGCTAAGCATAGTGGCTGCCAGAACCATGTCATGGTTTTAAATGAAGGTACTATGGGTATTTTTAAATGAATGAGAGAAAATGCCATAAAAAATATCTTTAAATGAACATATGTCTTTAATTGAAAATCTCATGGAAAATTTAGGGATTAATTTGAAAAGTTTTAAAACTTGTGTCCTTTTTTGAAATAAGGCAAAAATCTAAGGCCGTATTTGAAAATTTCCCTTCTCATTGTTAGTGTTGTTGTTGTTAATATTAGTAAGTTCTAGGTACAGTGCCTATTGGAAGAAGGATTTAGTTCTCACATTGATAATTCCTTCAGTTTGGTAAACCATTTGCACCATGTTGAACTGTGACGCCCCGGAGTCCCACATCGACTATAGAGAGGAAAGTGAATGGGGTTATATGTAGAGCTTACACCTTACCTTACATGAGGCCTTTTGATGGGTTGAGGCCCATCAGAAGCAAAACCGTGAGGCCGGTGGGTCAAAGCGGACAATATCATGCATGGGTATGGGTAGGGCGTTACAGATGGTATCAGAGCCGACTCTCGACTAGTTCAAGTGTGGGTCCCCTGCCGTGGTTTGGTGTAAGTGGGCGGGTCTCTATGTGTGCGGCGGGGTCCAAGAGGGCGGGCTGGCAGGCTACAGAGACTGGCAGGCTACTGCACAGGGACGTGCAGCCTTTAAGGGGGGTGGATTGTGACGCCCCGGAATCCCACATCGACTATAGAGAGGAAAGTGAATGGGGTTATATGTAGAGCTTACACCTTACCTTGCATGAGGCCTTTTGATGGGTTGAGGCCCATCAGAAGCAAAACCGTGAGGTCGGTGGGTCAAAGCGGACAATATCATGCATGGGTATGGGTGGGGCGTTACATGAAATCTAGCTTTGCAAAATGAAGCAAGTCATCAATCCTCTCATCTTCCTTTTCATATACATCTATGTACGGTCTAGCTTCCAGCCTCGGCGCTCTCTAGTGCGAAGGGATCTCCAAGGCATGCTCTATTCTATCTGCCAGCTTCCTTTCCACCCTTTCCATCATAATCTTCAAATTCGCGGTGGAGAAGACCTGAGCTTCCTCCAAGATGGCTTCACCTTTCACGCCAAGAGGTACAGCCGCATTCATGCTCAAAAGTCCCATCGCATCCTCACATAGGCCAGCCTTGAAACTTCCTCCTTCCTTCTTAAATTTGTTGAATATGTCTTCCATTACATGCACCCAAATGTAGTTCATCAGCTAATTATTCAATATCAGTTGGACAAAATAATTGCAGGGTATTGTGTTGTTTATTTATGAATGAGTGGGTTCTATAATTTTTCTTCTTCTCCAGCCTCACAAAAGCCAAACTAATTTGATGATTCCATCCATCTGATTAATAGCATCCAAAAGGGTTGGTCAAGATCATCCATGGATTAACAGGTCCAACCATCATATGGGAGGGCCAGTACTGTGAAATTTCTTTTGATATGGAAGAATGGTTTTGATCCAACAAAAGCGCCAGTGGTGTGGAAACTAGACCAACTGATTTTGCTTTCGCAAGGCAATAGTGAGGAGAAAGCGTTGGGTCCATGATGTATAACTGTACTAAATCTCAAGGAAGGGACTTGTCCTTGGACTTGGACCACACACCGCTTGTGTCCAAGTCAGCTTTTGATTGGGCAAGGCTTAATAAAAATTATTTAATCCTGCAATACATGGAGAATGTTCTCCCAGAGTGGATTGCAAGTTTAACTTGAGTTCGCCTATCCTTGTACTTATATAATCTTTTTTTTTTCTTTGGTTGTTGTCGGTAAACTTTTGTTATATAATCTGTTACACCCCATTCCGAGTATGTTAGCATGATGGCTCAATAGGAGCTGTGAGTGTTGACTTGACTTTTCCATGGGCCTGAAATAAGGCATGGCCAACTAACAGCAAGCATGGCATAAAGCTGGGAGAGTATGGCAACGGTATGCCTCCCGTACGAATAGAGGCTATAAATAAAGGCCTTTATTCCTGTGAATGTGTATGGAAAAAAAAGAAAAGAAAAACAGAAATACAATGTAATCTCTCTGGAAGATGATGTTCCCTACACCACAGAGAGATGAGAGCCTTGAGGTGCTGAGCTGAGTGTACTATGGTATTGGGTACTGATAGATAATCCCATATATAGTTACCTCTACTGTTACTTCTTATTTTCCGTGGACGTAGCCCTATTTGGATGAACCACGTAAATCGCTTTTTATGTGTGGACTGTATGTGGATTGATTGGATGTGTTCATGCATGTTGCATTTAGACTGTCCATCGCAGGTATCTTTACCTGCGCCACTTTCGCACAACATATTGGTATCAGAGGAAAGGTGGGCAATGATAGCCCAGATCAAAGTGGGCCATGTTCCTGATCAAGGATCAGGTGTTGCACGAGCGACACCAAGATCGCTCGGTTCGTGCGATTGACGGATCTAGGTCGGAGATACCCTAGACCATGTGCTGGTGAGGTAGAAGAGGCGGAAAGATCATGATACAGATTTTTGCCTCTGGCCGAAGCACACTCGGAGGTGGGTTGCAAATCCGATATGGCTGGTGTGATGCAGAAGAGGCGAAAAGATCACGGTAATAGTGAAAGAGGAGAAAAGCTCCTGGTTGTTTCTAGTGTTGTTGCAGCGGACAGACTTACAGAGGGTTCTTTGTCGTTCGATTTGCGGAGAGTTGAGTGGATACTTGGAGGGTCACACTTAAAAAGAAGATCGGATATTATCAGATCTGCAGAAGGTGGGCCATGATTGATCTGAAGCAGAGGCTGGAAACCAAGAGGAGCAAAGGCTCTTGGTTCCAACGGTGCTGGGATCTTGGCTATCTGTCGTTGCAAAAGGAAATCGTTGATCTCTGGTTGAGATCCGGACCCAGGTTCGGATAACTACCATTTGCAAATCGGAGAAGTTGCAGGGAAACTGGTATCAGACCAAACCGAGGATAATCACATGAGAGAGAGAGACTTCTGTCAGGTCATGTGAGAAAGAACAAAAAAAAAAAAAAAAAAATTATGAAAAGGGCGACGGGGTCCTTGTCTGGGTCATGCAGCATGAGATATAGACAGCCTTCATTTATTACATGGGTCATGAGACGCAAGATAAAAAAAAAAAAAAAAAAAAGCTACTTTTGCTGCAGAGAAATTAAAAGTAAGAGAGAGTTCCTGATGGTTCAAAGCACCATGTGAATGCCTACTTCTCTGGGGCCGAGTTTTGAAAAAGATAAAAGGTTATGGAGACATGTATACATGGTGGTTTAAAGTAACAAGTGAAATGATGATCCCCACCTTGTTCTAAGACCAGGCCAGAACGGGTTCGGGTCGGGTTGACCTGACCCGATTACAGAAGCCCATCGGTAGGTGCAGGATGATGTCAGCAATGGTCAACTGCCGGTTTGACCAGATCCAACGGTTAGAATTCAAGCTGTGATATCGGAGTTATATGGAGTCCGATTTGAAATCCGTTTGAATCCACGGACTCGTGGCGAGTAGATCCATACTGTTGTGGAAGAAGATTGACTATTCAACAGCTAACGAGAAGGTTTGATCGATCTAAGTGCAGAAACTTGTTTCTACGATATTGGAGCCATCCAGAGTAGGATTTTAGATCTGTTTCTTCCAGCGTGCTCGTGGTGACGAGATTTATGCAAATACAGCATGAGATAAAAAATCCAACGGAGGATTTCGACAAATAGGAGTGCAAAAAATTATTTCTCGGATATCAGAGCCATGCAAAGTTGAATTACGGATTAACTTGTTCCTGTGAACTCGTAACGACAAGATCTACGAGGTTAACGAAGAAGATTGGCAATTTGACAGGTAAAACTTGGTTGACTCAGAAACCAAGTGGTTCATAGTGGTAGTGATGGATTTAAGCATCACTAGCCAGATTGAAGTGTTAATGTCATGGATAAAGAGACTACTCCAGGAGTTTTAGGCAAAGCTTGAAAGCTTATGATGGTTGATTCACGTCATGGAAAGCGTAAATCCACATCAAATGGATCAGGAAGGAGCGGACATGCCAAAGCGGATGGAAAAGAATAGTTCTTATGCTATTCTGGTTATTCCTATCAGAGTTCCAATAGAGATTGATCCCATGATGGGGGATCTGTTCTTATTAGAGACAATGCGTACTTGAGCATTGGGATAGGAACAGTATAGATCCGAATGTTTGATGGGATTATTCAAATCCAAACGGATGTGATGTATGTTCCTAGTTTGCAAAAAAATTGAATTTATTTGGGTACCTTAGACTCCTAAGGCTGTAAGTGCACTATAGCAGATGGAGTTGGGAAAGATGATATATGGAGCATTAGTCATCATGAAGGGTGAGATAGTTAGGAATCTCTACAGGTTGTTAATAGAGGATGCAGTTCTAAGTGGAGCAGTGAAAGAGACATCATATAACACTAGAAGGAAAGATATTGTTCAAGTGGAGCTAGGTGTGTCATCTAGCGGCAATTTTGGAAGACTTGAATGGACGATAATTTCCTCGGAAATGGTCAAGGCAGGTTTAGGTTTAGAATGGGGTTGGCTCAACCTATTATCAGCAAAAGCCCATCCAGCAAAGAAGTAACGCGCAGGCGATGAAATCATGCCTCCTTCAGCAAAGGAGCGGTCAAACATCAGAGATTTGACCATGATGATAGATAGGATGGCAGAGACTTATTTCTTCGTAGTGGTACAGATAATTGGGGCGGTTTGAAGGCTGGTTGTGAGTGATTTAAAATCACTCAAATTCGCCAAAGAATTTGTTACACCCCGACCCGAACTAATTGTAATTAAGCCTAATTAATTGAGATTAATGCTAATTAAGCATGAATAAATGGGTTAATCAAGGTTAATGACCAAAGAGGGACAAATCAGTCTCAAATGATACATTAAGCATAATGAAGTGAAATTGAATTGATTAAGATGAGCTTAGACTCAAACAAGGTAGGCTAAGGACTTTTTCGTAAATACGGAATTTCGCGTATTTCTTCAAATACGGAAATTCTTGATACCAACGTGAGTATCTCGGAGAGTACGTCAACTTTCATAATAAACGCGACTCCATTTGACCTCCAATGGACCAAGTGAAGAGTCATTTGACTCTAAATGTAAATAAGCTTATTGAGAGGGTGTTTTGGTGTGAAAGCTCTTATATTAGAGTCAAATGGGTTCTTCTTTCATTCTACCTCTTGGAACTCAAGAGAAAAACCCTAGGCATTCTCCATCCCTCTTTCCTCTTCCATTCATCTCCATTGAGTGTGAGGCTAAGAGTGATTTAAGTGAGTTTTGGGGAGTTCATCTTCAACTTCATCTTCTTCCCCAAGCAAAATCTCCATTGTTGAAGTGTGGGGCTTGAGAGAAACCTCAAGAACCTTTCCGCCTTTGAGCTACAAGTAAGTAATGGATCTCCCTTGTGATTTCCAAGTTCTATTGATAGTCTTGTAGTGATTTTTAGCACAAATGACTCATGGGAGTTCATTTGGGTGTTTTTGTGGAATAGGGTTTGAAAAGGGGACATTGTATTAAACCAAGCTAAGGCAAAGAGTGTTTTTGGCAAATAGCTTCAAAGGAGGCAAGTATAAACCTTGCTTGTAATTAGTGTTAACCATTGTAGAAATGTATGGTATTTCCATGGATTTTATGAAGTTTTCTTGAGTTTTGGGTTTATTATGAATGCTTAATGAAGTGATTAAGGAATGATTAGAAGTGTAATTATGAATGAATGTGAATGGATGATATATGAGGGGGAATAGGAGGTTCCAATGGTTTTATGCAGGTGGTGGAAGCTAATGGAGAAAGATAGTAGAAGAAGAGAGAGTGTATCAGAATTTCGGGTGAAATTCTGAAGGGGTTCGCTCGAGCGAACGAGGTTCTGTTTGGGCGAAATGAAGTTCTGAAGAGTTCGCTCGAGCGAACATTTAGTGCGCTCGAGCGAACATAGTTCTGTGTGGGTCCGCTCGAGCGAACAGTGGGTCCGCTCGAGCGAACAACGTTCTGTCTGGGTCCGCTCGAGCGAACAGTAATCCGCTCGAGCAAACCTGATGCTGGCCCAACGATTATAGTTAGTGAAAATTTGGGCCAATCGATCGGACCTAACGGTCCGACCGATTATGGGAAGTGGATTTTGAGTTTTGGATTTTTGTGAGAATTTAGAGTACGACTCGTAAGCATAAATGCTTCCCCGAGTAATTTTTAAGACTAATCATGGATTAAACTAGATTATTGAGAATTAGTAATAGTTCAAAGGGTTCCTTGAACAAACCATAATCGATAATGGCCTAAGCTCCATGGGTGATAATTACGGGGACTAGAAATGCACACATTAAATGTATAAATGTGATGTCCATCAAGAATAACACGTGCATTTGGAAACCAATGGTTACACCCGAATGGTTGATTATGATTAAGATAGGATTGAAATAAGATTGAGTAAAACCATATGTGGTTAACATTACGCTCATTGTGATTCAATCTATGGAGATTGATATTATTGTCATTCCTTTCTTTTGTCATGAAACGAATCATTGAGTTGAATTGGATCCATAAAATGATTTCTTACTGAAAGATATTGACTATGAGTCTGGCACTACCGAGCTATTGTATTAGAACTCTAAATGATTTCAACGAATTAATGAATGACTAATCCTGCTGCAGCAGATGAATATTGGGGTGTTCCGGAGCTCCGTGGTGATGCTGGTTGTCCCTGGCCCGGACACTAGTAAGTCCCACCAATTCCGATCGTACCTTCGGGTATTGATTGATGCCTTCCATTGGAAGATGAATCCTCCCTTTGAGGGGAGATGGTAAATGAAAATAAATCCTTCCTTTGAGGGAAGATGGCAATGAATGAAATGTAATGTAATGAATGTTATGGTAGTTGCCATTCCGTACGTGTATATTCACTGTCATTGTCTCTTATTGTTATTGTAGAATTATCTAGATTTCTCTAGCATTGAAAATGTTGATAATGCAATATGAATGTGTTAATATACTATTGCAAGAATTGTTTATACATTGTTGAACCGTCGTGTTCATTAGTGTTATTGATGGCATTACAGGCCAGATTGCCCCTGCCGATATTGCAGCGCCCCCGGCGCCAGCGGAGGGGACCGCTACGGTTCCTCCAGGAGGATTGATAGAGTGGAACCGGCGGGATACCATCTGATTGGGTATCCAAGTGCGATTGGAACTTTTGATAAACATTTTGAAAAATGTTTCGAGGACTGTTTATAATTCTTTTTGGGAATGTAACTAATGGTTGTCTGCATAGTATTTTTGAATATGCAGCGTTTGACAAATGTATATTGGAAACGATACATGTATAAGAACTTTCTTTTGTATACATGTAAATGGTAAGTTGATATTGTCAAATATATTATTTCCGCAAAAGTTTTGTATTCGACGGGTATTTTGAGTATGATATCCCTTGTGGATCTCGTTTTAACTTCGGTTCATTCAGGGTTTACGGGAGTAAGTATGCTGCTCACGGCTCGGGTTTGCCGAATCTCGGGCCCGGGTCGTGACAGAATTTGAGCGTCATGCTCGAGGTGGAGTTTGACGAGAACCGGAACTTTGAGACAAGTCAAAGTTCGGATGCTGGTTCAATATGTTAGAATGTTAAAGAAAGAGGATCGCATTGTTGGTGCAGGGACGTACCGGTCAGCGAGTTACGTGAAGACATCGCCAATTTTTTTTTATCTCTTGGTGGTTCTAAGAAATGCATGCCAGTGTGGAGATTGTTGGGGTTATGTCTTGTATTCTGGGTTAACCGGATAGGTTCATTGGTTAGCTAAGGATTGGGTTAAGGTCAAGGTCTTTTGATAACTGTACCGGGGCTTTCTTTGGAGCTAAGAAAGCGAAAACGATAAAAATCATGTAATTTGTAACCCTAGACCTTAAGAAAGAGAGTGTAATCTCTCTTGTCTGTGGTGTTACCTACATCACATGGTGGAGATGATGAGAGAGTGAGAGTCTCTGTAAACCTTTGCTTGTTATAGTGAAGATGATACCATCTCTGAGAGTCAGACGTCCTAGTGAGGAAGGAGAGTGCATCCGTCTCCTCTCGAGATACAGGGGATAGTCAGATTGTGCAGCAGATACAACAGATAGAGTAGTAGATGCAGCAGACAGGTAGACCGCAGAGAGAAAGGCCGCCAGTTAGAAACGATTTCGAGGATATGACGATGTACGTGTCGACATCAGACAGTGGCTGTGATGATATAGTTACAGATGCATTGACGATTGAGTCTCTTGAATGAATGGAATGGTTGGAAAGCAGTCAACAGGCAGCAACTATGACTGAAGAGATAGAGTCTCTTGATGAGGAAAATAAGGCCAGCGGATGTAAGTGGTTCTACGAGGAAGATGAAAGAGCTTCCAGTGCAGGTGGAGCGAAGTTCCAAGTTCCTGAAAATGGATGTAGGTTGAAAAAATCATTGTACCGGTTAAAGTAACCTTATGGACTGTGGTACAAGCGATTTGGTGCATTCATGGACACACGTTCCAGTAACTGTAAGACCCCGACCCGAGTGATCTCGATTAGTATTGATTAAGTTGCGTGTTAGTCTTGATTTGGTTTGGTGGATATTGGGTTTAGTAGGTTTGGAATAGCTTTGTCATAGCTTTGGGAATTTTGAGTGCGTTTGGTATTAGTGGGGCCCTTTGGGAGTTCCTTGTTTATGACTTTTCGTGTACTTGGGGTTTTATCTTGGTTTTCTTGGTTTGTATTTTATCCCGTTTTGTTTATCTCGTTTATACCTTCAACTTTCATGTTGATCTCGTTCCTATCCCGAATCCCGAAACTTGACTTTTCTAGCTTCTTGGGCAAAACAGTCTTTTTACACTAAATCTGGACCAAATTATTGTTATTCCTGAAACCCGCGAAACATATACTTTTTGAAAACTAGATATTTCGATGATCATTTCTTTCTTCTTCGTCGATTTCATCCGAGATCCCGAAAACTACTATTTCAGCCTAACAAGGTTGCTAGTTGGTGGAGCCCACTTGTGTTACTTATAAAAAAGAGCTCATCCCCTCCTTTTCCCCTTTTCCAGCACAACACCTAACCTAGGGTTTTTCTTGCACTCTTTTCTTCTTCTTCTTGCTTTACCATCATCAAAACACTACCAACTTGCACCAACATCAAGGAAGGACTTCATCATCTTCTTCACCACTCTAAGAGCTTTCCATTGGTACAATTGGCGAAGAAATCCCATCTTTATAAGATCCTCATTTAGCTTGCCTTGCTCATTTGGAGCACCTTTTGGTAAGCTCTCTCCCTAATCTCTTAGATTTGTGTTCTTATGGTCTTAGAGAAGCTACATTTCCATTATTGAAAGCTTTCTCTTCTCCTTCATTGTTTTGACCCATTTTAAGGTTTTGTTTTGGGGGTTTTTGTAGAGATTGTGTTCTTGGCTTGCAAGGGTGCTTAGGAGCTTGTTTTTCTTTGATTTGGGACCCAAGGCAAGTGGATGATTTGATACTTTTAGCTTTGAAAGAGTTTTATGAAATGCATTTATGATTTCACCTAATGATTTGTGATATTAATGGCTTATTTAAGTTTGAAATAAATGCACAAAAGTGAGTCTTGTTAGCTTGTCAAATCCATGATTTGGATTGTTAATCAGGTCTAAGAAAGAAAGAGAAAAAGATTGGAAAATGGAAAGACCCATTGAACTGCTGTAACAGAACCTGGGTTCTGTTATATAGTTCACGCGGTCGACCGACCAAGGGGCGCGGTCGACCGGGCACACTGGATCAGGTCCCCTGTTGGATGACCTGCTGTACTGCGGGAAATACTGTTTCGCAGATCACGCGGTCGATTAGCCAAGGGGCTCGGTCAACCGGCCACACAGAGGTCAGGTTCTTTGGAACCTGACCAAAATACTGTTCACCCATTTTTATTTACAACTCCCGGTCGACCTGGCCCTTGGCCGGTCGACTGAGCCCACTGTGTACTGGGTCGACCGGCCAAGGGCCAGGTCGACCTGCCCAACTGAAAACCCTGCCGAAATATGGACTTTTGCCCTATGTTAGATGCACTTTAAGTGGAACTTAGTGACCCTTTTGTGGACCCATTTGACTTCTTGTGAGGATGGTTGAACCGACATTCCTCATGGTTAATGCGGTTGTATCGGTACTCAATCTAATTCAATCTTGAGCAGTACGGAACGACGGGATATCCTTTCTTTTATCTAAACGCGAAATTGGTTTGTTTGGGTATCAAGAATCCGTTTTCCTTTCGATGTCTAAGTAGGTTGTAAGGTACTACTAGATTAATATTGTGCTTAGGATCCCATCTCTATTATGTTTTGATTATTTAAAGTTTGATTAAAGTTTGAATACCTAAGGTGCATAAAGAGCCCGGAATGTCTCCAAACTCAAGGAGTACCAAGTGATCATTACAATCGACATACGGGGTCCTTATTCACTTGATTTATATCGAATCCCGATACTTGTCCCGAATTTCAAGAAATGTGATTTATCATTCCCGAAAACATTGAATTTGCAACTAGAGCTTTTGCTTGCCCCGATATGCACTTCACGTTTAAAAATGAAATTAGTGCTTTTGAGCACCACGTCCTGCCCGTTTATTTAAGTGCATTACATATGATTTGTACATGTCTTGTTTTACATGATTTGACCTATGAGTCGGCACTACTAAGCTTGGCTTTCCTTGACGGTCTGATCCACCGACTTGGAGACCCTTTCCCGTCCCGCCAGCTGCAGTTTGGATCCCGCTACCTGGTTATTACCGTGGTCTTGTCCCGATACCCGGTTCGCTACCGTGGTCCCGTCCCGTATTATATTATGTATATGTATATGTTACTTATGTTGCATCTCCTCACTTCGGTGATTGAGACAACATCCCGATATGCTCATGTCACTTCGGTGATAGAGGACTTAGCTATGTGTGGTTGCCATCTTGTCTGTTTCCCGTTTCCTTGGATACCTTACATGTTTTATATTGCATATGTATTTGAATAAACGATTCTCTCATTTTATGAAACTATTGCTTTGACAGGTTTAAATGTTTTCAAGGTAATTTCCTTATTGTTATGTCTTTTCACCCATTTGCCAAACCATCGTGTTTGACCCTTTGCTTTGGTACTCAGGTCCCGTTGTTGGTCTCCCCGAGGAGGAGCTTGAGGAGGCGGTCGGCGAACCGCAACGTCTAGTTGAGTGGCACGCCGATGATGTCGTCTAGACATTTGGGTGCTTGAGTTGTTAAACATTTTGGGAATAGAAACTAACCATCCTTTTGGGGAACTTGTCATTTTATTCATATTGGCCTTTGTTGGCCTCTATTTTTGGGAACAATGTAATTAAAATATATTGTTGTAAACCTTAACTTTCTTTTGGAGTTATAGCATTAATGATCATTGCTCATTTTGATACTAGTATTAAACATGTGTTAATCTTGTTATCTTGGACATGAATGTATGAAATAGATTTGCTACACGCTTCTGCACATAAAAGAAATATTCATGTTGATATGATTTCCTCACCGCGGACACCTGTGGGAAATCGCGTGTACGAGTGGTACTCTTTGGTAGACTCGTATACGTTTTGGATTTAAATCAATTCATTCATTAATCAATCATTACAATTAGTCCCGATCCCGGATTAGGCCCGCCTTGTCTCGGGGGACCCGGCCCGGGGTCGCGACAGTAACGAAGTTCAAGTCTACTTGGACTTGATCAGCGTGCTTAGTTCTTGAGTGCCCTAAGGGGAAGGTGGAGTCGGTGAGTTGTATTCTGTGTTATGAGGAAGGTGGAGATTTGTTAAGAGTCGTATTCTGTCGTATTTTATGCCCTAAGGGTAACTCCTATGTTCACCAAGGTGGAGATTTGTTTAACATGATGGCTCAATAGGCGCTGTCAGTGTTGACTTGACCTTTCCATGGACTAGCAACATGGGCTAGTTGACAGAAGGCATGGGCCAACTAACAGCATGCATGGTGTAAAGCTGGGAGAGCATGTGCAACGGTATGCCTGCCCATACCGATGGAGGCTATAAATAAAGGCCTCTATTGCTGTGAATGTGTGTGGAAGAAAGAGAGGAACATAGATACAATATAATCTCTCTGCAAGTTGGTGTTTCCTACACCACAGAGAGATGAGAGTGTTGAGGTGCTGGGCTGAGTGTACTATGGGTTTAGGGACTGAGAGATAATTCCATATGTAGTTGCCTCCACTGTTGTAGTGATATACTTCATATCTTCCCTCGTGGACGTAGCCCTATTTGGGTGAACCACGTAAATCTTGTGTCTCTCTTTGTGTGTGGACTTTGTGTGTGGATTGATTACATGTATTCATGCATGTTGCAACTAGACCGTCTATCGCAGGTATCTTCCGCTGCGCCACTTTCGCACAATGGAGTTAATCAAGATTAACTCTAATTAATCGAGATTAATGTGATTTAAACGTGATTAATCAAGATAAATATGATTAATGATCAAGATGTATCAAATTAGTCTCAAATAAATGAATAAAGTACAATGTAATGAGTTTGAAAGAGATTGACTTGATTGAGTTGATTTTAGACTCAAATTGGTAAAATTAAGGACTTTACCGTAAATACGGATTTATGCGTATTTCATCAAATATGGTGAAACTTGTTATCATCGTGTGTATTTTGATGGGTATATCAATTTTCATAACATACACGTTTTCATTTGACTTGAATTGAGTCAAATGAATTGTGTTTTGACTCAAGCTTAAAATTAGACAAAGGAAGAGGGCTTAGTTGTAAAGTTATGTTATATGAGATTCTAGAGGAAGCCAGAACCCATTTCATTCGGTGATTTTCATTGCAAGAGCAACTGAGACTAGACCTAGGTTTCTTCTTCTTGCTTCTTCATTGATTGTTCAAGCTTGAAGCTTTACAAGTGAAGTTTGAGGAGAAATTTGTGTTCACTTCATCTTCTCCATCATTTTCTTCAAATTTCTTTTGAGATTAAGTTAAGGGAAAGATGTGATTTTTTTTGCTGAGCTACAAGTAAGTACTTGTAGTGATTTTTTGCTTCAATAGAGTTATTTAGATTCTTTTCTATTCCAAATACCTTATTAGATTCGTTTTGGGGATTTTCTTGATGTTAGGTGATATTTAAATGGATTAGAAGTGTTGTTAATTTTGTATGGAATGGTGTATGAGAATGGTATAGGAGGTTCCATAGTTTTGCAGGGTGTGAATGGATTGGATGTAGAGAAGAAGGAAGAAATATCTATTTCAAGAATCTGGAACTGAAATTTCGTTCCAGGTTTGATCGATCGAACAGGTCCTAACTGGGACCTAATTTCATGTCCTAATTTGAACCAAATGCTCGTTTTAGGATGATAAATGGACTATAAAAATTAGTCTAAAAACTAATTATAGTACAATTAAAGAATAATGAGTCTAAGGTAATATCCTTGGATTTAGATCCAAGATGAATTGAAGTTAACCATAGTTAGGTAATTGTAGTCCAATAATAATGATAATATTAGCTTCTAAAGCTAGTTGATAAGGCATTGATTAATTAGCTGAAATTAATAAAGTTTCAGAATTAATTTCTGAATTTAAAGAAAAAGAGCCTATCAGTTTAATCAATGTTGTTTATGCTGTTTTACCTCCATGAGTGTTAATTAAGGGGACTTTAATGTACAAAATTTACATAATATGTGTTGTCCATCGAGAATAACACGTACATTAAATAACTGATGATTACACCTAAATGGTTGGTATTATTTAATTGAAATTGTACATTGAATGGTATCCGAAATGGATCACAATTGGAATTGAATTCGAAAAGAGTTGTTTATTGAATTGTATCCGTTAATTTGTAATTAAACAGAATTAATGTGCTAAATTGTATTATTCCCCGAGTCTGGCACTACATGGTGATTTCTATAAACTCATTAGAGCTGTTACTGCTGCAACAGATTATTTGAGAGTGTTCCGGAGTTCCATGGTGATTTCAGTTGTCCCTGGCCCGGGCACCGATAAAACCCACAATATATGAATCCTTCCATATGGAAGATGGAAATCCTTCATTTTTAGGAAGATGTGATTTGATAGGAAATGTTATTGAAGTTTGCCAAAGTTGAATGAAGACGCTAATTGATTATGAATTGTATGTATATTGGTCTAACAATGAGTTAGACAGATTAAATGTGTAATTAGTATGTTCAATCATGTATCTGTTTATACATTGCTGAATTGTCAAATTCATATTGTTATTGATGGCATTAGAGGCACAGCTTGTAACGCCTCGTCCATTAATCTCCTGTTATTATTAATTAATTATGTGATTAGTTAGTAAGTGTGTTTAGAGTCTTAGCGAGTCGGGTTTGACGTGTGGCTCAAACGTGTGAAGTCTCGCGCGAGTCTGAGCCTGTTTGGGTACTCATTTGTTGCATCTTGATCCGGACCCTTAGACCTGACCCAAAACATAACCCGAACCCAACCCAAGGCCCAAGGGCTGTTTGGTAATTCCTCACCCCATCCCCTTTATTAGGTCACGTTGAAGCCCTTCCCCTTTTCATTCTACAATTGCAGCCCCTCCATCTCTTTCTCTCATCTCATCTCTATTCCCACCTCACTCACTGCCCCATCGTCCCGGTGCCATCATTGTCATGCCGGACTCACCTGCGCCACCACCAGCCATCGGCTAACCCACCTGCACATCTCTCTCTATTTTTCCCATTTTCCCTTTTCTCTCTTTCTCTTTTCCTTTCTCCCTTTCCTTCCCTGTTTCTCTCTTCCCTTCTCTGTTTTCTTTCTTTTTCTCTCACTCCACCCTCCTTGCTGCCACATGATTGAACCACACCTCCCCCCCCCCCCAATCCATCTCATTTTCTCTCTTTATCCCTCCCTGCTTCCAACGAAAAGTATCCCCGCTCATTTCACCATCTCACCATTCCCTTCTCTCTATTCTCTCTTTCTTTCTTCCTTTTCTCTCACCTTCCTGCCAACGTGAATCAGCCCCTTCCTCATTCATCTCACTCATCTCACCCATATCATTCTCTCTCTTACTATCGTTCTTTCATTTCTTTCTTTCTCACCCCACTCATTGTCAACGTGAGTTGACTTACCCACCTCCCCATTTTTCTAATTCCTCCTCTTTGTTCTCTCTCTTTCTTTCTCCATTCTTTATTTCTTCCTTTGTTTTTGTCTTCATTCTTTCTTGCATCCATGCATCCAATGGACCACCGAGACCTCCATCACAACTAATCAAGTGGGCCACCAATCAAGTGGGCCCCACAACCTCTTATTTTACATTTAGACCGTTTGGTAAGACCATTTTCCAGTTTGAAATAGCAGTTTTAGGATCCTACGGTTCTATATTTTTTCTTGAATTTCTCAAGATCTACAAGAAATTAAGGACTGAAATTTGGCCCCATGAATGCTCTTGGATTAGAAAGAGGATCCACTATTTAGATCTTGAGATTTGGGCCCACAAAGTTCAAAAGTTCAAATCATATGGTCCATGATTTTTCACATATATCTCAAGATTGACAAAGAATCAACGGTTGAGATTTTATACTATAGCCATGCCTAACATAATAAAGAGGGCCAACAGTTTTGATTGAAGTTGAGAATCCAACAATTAAAAAGAAAAGAAAATGGTCAAATTGTGTGAAATCCAGTTAGCTTAAAGGCATTGACATCAATGGCCCCACGGGTTTTCATGATTTTGTCGAGATTCATAAGAGATCTAAGATTGGAATTTAAACCAACAGTTGTTCTCGGGCTTCTAAAGAAGATCAACGGTTTTGATCTTGATAGAGGGCCCCACAGATGGCCATAAATGTAGATCCAATGGCTTACTTTTTTTTTGAAAATATCTCGAGATTTGTGCAACATCAATGGTTCAAACTTGATGTCATAGCCGTTCTTAACGTTTTTAAGACATCCAACGATTTGGATTATCACCTAGGAGCTTATAATTAAAAATAAAAAAAAAAAAAAAACACGGGCTGCCTTAATTGGGCACTGTAGCACTGCATCTTTCCGCTTTTGACAAATACATCTGTCCGAAAAATCTTCATTATTGTGCCTTCCTGTCACAGACATAAAAGGTCTTCTTGTCTGTTTGAAACAGACTAATATTTTTACCATCCAAACAGTCTTAATATTTGAATATCCATTTCAAAACTCATTAAGATAAATAGAGGCGAGGATATAGACATGCCAAACAGCCCCTTAGATGATGGCAGTGTTACAAAGGCTAATTCCAGCTGCACAAGTCATTATGCCTGCTAGGTTGAGAGACCGAAATGACTTAAGAAGAGGAACCCGCCGGTTTTCTTTGGGAATGAGGACCCACTTGATGCTGGCGAGTGGGTAGTTTAGATGGAGAAGATCTTTCAGGTCTTTGAGTGCTCAGGGAGGGAACATGTTCAGTTGGCAGCATATATGGTCCGGGGAGAAGCAGAGATGTGGTGGAAATCTATTAGGACACCATATGATACAATTGTGGATGATGTGGCTTGGACAACATAAAGAGAACTACTATTGAAATCTGTTTGAAGTCCGATTTGATCTGAGGCAAAGTAGTTTTTCTATTGTTGATGATTCTTGTTTGCACAAGAAAACCTAGCTCCTCACCGAAGTCTGTTTAGGATTCTTTTTGTCAGACACCTTTCAGCTATTAACGTTCAACACAGTTGGGGCACCACTTGTGTGAGGACTCTGAATTTAGAACCTTGAGGCAAGATTGGGCCAGTGCCCTCGAGGACCGAGCTGCATGAGCCAAGAGAGGATCGTCTGTAGTATGGGTTGGTGTAATGGACACCAATCGATGCCACAGCTGGGCATCACTCTGAACACTCTGAATACCAGGTTTTGATCCCAATATACTGATATCTCCACCACGACTCAATGTGAGTAAGGGAGGGCAATGGCACTATTCCGTGGTAATTAGCATATGTGGACCGCCTACTTTAATAATCTGTTTATGATTCAAATGCTATGCGTTTCTTACGATTAGACTGCTATGCATTTCATATGATCTTGTTTATCGTTTATTCTCGTTAATACTGCATATTTTTGGTGATTTATATATCTATTTGCTTGCCGACCGTTGTGTTTGATGATGCTACTCTTGGTGCATAGGTACCAAGCCTTTCTACCCTGAAGAGGAGGAGGCGACGGAGGAGGTTTAGGCCGATCAGCCTGATGACTTCCTAGAGTATAGTATGGATGGTATTGTATAGCCGTATCGACCCCGTACACGAGAGCCTTCATGCTATATCTGATTAGTTTCATCTTTTGGTTTTATTATCATCTTGATTAGGTCCAGTTTTAGTGTGGCCTTATTATAACTAATATTTTTGTTAACAGTCTCAAACTTGAACTCTAGATATGATATTCAGTATTTGCTCTTAAACTATACATCTTTAAGATACTACTTGCATTTATGAAGCTTTCGCTAATTGTTATATATATATATATATATTTGAGGAAATGTCTACACCTCACAACGGTCTTTGATCCAGATGGGACATGACTGGGGCCAGGTTGCATTTGATTAAATTTAAAAAAATTTCAATTGGCCCTAATTTTATGCATAACCCCGGTTTTACTTTTGGGTGCGTGACACGGCTGCCCATGCCTGTCCTTCTAAGACCACAGCGCCGGTGGAGACGACCGATCCGGTTCCTCCAGGAGGATTAGTTGAACGGAAATGAAGCAATATCATATGATTATGATATTAAAACGAAAATTGAAAGGAAACTTTGAGTTGGAATTGGTTGGAAACGTTACACACTTTTAATTTTTGCATTGTATTTAAATATACAAGTGATTGGTTTTGTACATAATGTAAATGATTTTTTGTTTTATACATGAGAAATGTATATTTGTTTATTTTCCGCATAATGTGTAATTGATATTCCTTGTGAATTTTATGTGATTGAAGTTCACGGGAATAAGTATGCAACGCAACTTGGGGTTAACTCAGATTAATCGTAATCTCGGGCTCAGGTCGTGTCATAATCATTACCCAATTTTTTTTTTTTTCTCATCATGCTTTTGTACACAACCAGAATCAGGGGCATCAGAGATTAAAGCTACGGACTGAGACCCCGAATCAGGCCCGGCTAAAAATAAGTTCGGATCGTGGAGCTCACGGCCCTATCTTTCCTCTGGGTGAGCCGGGACACATTTTCAGCCCTGATGTTGTGATGGCATACCTGATGAAAGTTTACAGCCATGATGCCTAAGCAATCTAAAGTAGAGAGATGTGTGGTGCAGACTGTCCTTAATTGCGTGCTCCGTGTTCTCTGAGTGAAGCCCATTTAGTGCATCACTGATTTCTTCTCCAAAGTGGTAGGCCACTTTGAGGCGTTGGACAGCGTCGATCAATCCAAGCAGATGGCCGTGTGGCTGTGTGATGTCTCTTGTAGCCGGCGCTGAACTCTTTCCTTGAGTCTTTTGTGATGGACATGACTCAATGCCTACAACTACCAACAAACCAAACCAAACCAAACCAAGCCTTTTCCCACTAGGTGGTGTCGGCTATATGGAGTTGACGACGCCAATCAAATCTGTTTAGGGTCATGTCCTCTGTTAGATCCATGTAGGCAAGGTCATGTTTAATAGTTTCTTTTCAACTTCTCTTGGGTCTCCCTCTCCCTCTCCTACTCCTGGCAATCTCTATGCTTTCACACCTTTTAACAGGTGTCTCAGTTGGACGCCTTCTAACATGGCCGAACCATCTCAGCTGATTTTCTCTCATTTTATCTTCAATCGATGCTATTTCTACTTTGCCTCTAATCTCCTCGTTCCTAATCCTATCTTTCCTTGTGATCCCGCACATCCATCTTAGCTATTCCTACTTTCTCCCTAATCTTCTCGTTCCTAATCCTATCTCTCCATACTTTCACGCCTTTCTCTCATTTTTTCTGCAACCACCCACAAACGTGCAAAAAATCAAAATCAACTGTCTAATGTGTACAGCCCGTTGTGATCCCATGACATCAAGCTTATAACCAATTGGATGAGACCACTCATGAGAGAAAAAATAAATCCAAACCACTCAAATTCAGTCCAAACACTGCATGTATGTCTGATAGAGTACATAAAAGTTGAATGCATAGAAACTAAAATTGGTTCAACGGAAAACCAAGTCCAACCCTCCCCATCGAAAGTAGATTTTTGCTTAATTACGGAAAAGTTAGTTCCGTCCAAACCCAACAGCTGCAGTACCAAAGTGAAGCTTTCAAAATTTTGGATAATCATTTTCACTTTGTATGCTTTTTTTGTGGAATTGTACCCGTACAAATATAACCTTATAGTCAAATTAGCTCTTAAAGGATATAAGGTACCAATATAGATGAGATCTTAACTTTTTATAGGATTTAAATTACTAGGGTGCTTATTCTTTCCAATCTTTCCTTAATTTAACTTCCCTTAAATGTAAAGTTTTTTTTATTGTCACTCTCTAATCATATTAACCTTTTTGATTCTTCATTTTTAACCACTCTTACAATAATTATGTATTGTGCAAGTCAGGAGGTGAAAATGGTAAGAAAAAGAAGGAAAAGAAATGAGCGGATATTAAATAACGGATTGCTAGACTTACAGCTGCAGCAGTGCAGTTTCTTCTTGCGAGCAGGGCGCGAATGCTATCAAGGAAAAGTCTACTTGTCCCGGGATTTTTGTCCCGGAAAAGTCTACCCCCATGGAAAAGTCTACATGTCCCGGGACATGTAGCATAACTGTGCTATCAATATCCCAAAAGGTCGAGTGATAGTTTGCAGAAGGTCGAGTGATAGTTCGCAGCGCGGCGTACCTCCATGGAGTCCATGCTTCTCTCAGATACCGTCTGTCCTACTCTACTGATCACTTCAAACAAGGCTCCTATCCTTGTCACTTTAACACAAGGCTGCAAGTCTACTCACGGCACTTATGGTCACACCTCCGCATGCAGTATATATAGAGAGGGGAGGAGGGTCTGATTTTAAGGTAGAGAGTCCTTAACCATTTTTTTTATTTAATATTTATGTTTGTTGTACTTGTTTAGACCGGCACATATTCATTGCAATTTTTAATTTCAACGTATTCCATGACTTTTATAGACAAAGATAACGTGACAGCTGAGAGGTACTTTAGTGTGTGATTCCAGATGGCCCACCAAGTGTGAACATTTGACCTAACGAACATCTAAGACTTTGGTGATAATAATAATAATAATAATAATAATAATTGAGAATTTTACGGAAAAAATTATGAAATTTGGTCCTTCCTCTCGAAGGGTCTCCAAAGATTGTCCAACACAAATTCGGTCTTCCCGGAATTTTATTTTATTTTATTTATACTTTTTTCTTAGCCACAATAGCATTGCCTCATGGATCGGTAGAAAAGATGTGAATGCAAGTTTTCCGCCCATTTATATGGGTGGAAAGGCTGCGAATACAAGTTTTTCACTAATACTACAAGGCGGAAAAGCTGCGAATACAAGTTTTCTCATATTCATAAGGGTGGAAAAGTTATGTCCAAACCTACAAATACAAATTTCCCTTGTCGAGCAACCTTTCTCTCTTGTTCTCTCTCGTTTTCTCATGGATGGCCTCATGGATAGAGGGTAAGCTCTACATGATAATGTACCAGTATTATAAGATTGTTATTGGAACCATTCTTTTACGTTATGTCTCCTTTTTTTTTTCTCCTTCCTCGTCTCTTTCACTTTTCAAGATAAATCTTGAAAATATGAAAAAAGAAAGAAATAAAAGTCAATAGTAATCTTTTCGTAAAGCCTGTGACACTGTTTTTCTAAGATGATTAGGAGAAAATGGAGTTGGGGAGATGGAGAAATAGGTGGGAGAAGAGAAAAAAATAAGTTGAAGAAAAGTGTTTTGTGAAAACCGCGTAGAGCGATACTAGCGTAGCTCCTATCAGACATCGCTCCACTCAGCTTTAAAAAAAATGAAAGAAGTCTTGACGGACCCCGTTTGTGCTATGCAATATTAGGGGACCCTTCGCAAGGAATGACCAAATTTTGGGACTTGTTCCGTAAAATCCTCATAATAATTCTATGATTTAGTTGGGCCATGTTGCTAAATAAGGTTAGAAAACTTGCGTCTCGAACTTGATTCGTTCATTATAAAAATCACTCGTTTTTTACCAAACTCGAACTGGTGCGTTATTTATTATAATAGCACACTTTTTGGTGAAGGAATTTTCAAAAGAATGAAACTCATCCCATCCATAATAATTCTCACTCATCGAAAAGGTTTTGTCCATAATAATGCTCACTCATCGAAAAGGTTTTGATAAAGTTATCGGCTCTTGATTATAGGTTTTGATTATGGGAACTTTTGAATATGCAAAGAAATTCCTTAGTATTGGCTTTTGCCACATTTCTAGGAGGTTTAACATTGCTGCGCACATTGCGGCTTTTTTTTTTGACGGTAAGTTTGTCTTAATTACAAAGAACAAAAGAACATTAATGTGGCTAATGTTGGTTTTAATTTTGTTCTGATAAAATTACCAGAAAAAAAAAGTTTGCTTTAGATAAGTGTTAGTTTGATGTGATCCCCGACTGCTTATGTAAGCTTTTCATCTCTATCTTTTGCTCAAGCAGAGGTTACCATTTGCTTATGATTATTTCTGGTGGCAGGGGTTTAGGATTTCTTATTGAAAGTAAAAACTCCTTCAGCCTATCACCTAGTTACTCAGGGCAGACATACATGTAGGCCTAGGGGGGCCATGGCCCCCCTTAAGTTTTAAAATTTTTATTTTTTACCACTAAATTTTTTGTAATTTTTTATTTTGACCCCTAAATTGTTAAAATTTTCTTTTAATAATTTTCATTTAGCCCCTCGTTCCATTTTCTGGGTCCGCCCCTATAGTTACTTATGAATGAAGTAGCCCTTAAGCAAACCGAAAAAAAAAAAAAAAAAATACACGCAGATTATGCTTGTTGAAAGTTTTAAGACTCCTTCATGAATCAGGAGTAATTATTAAAACAAACACATATAGTTGTTCCTTCTCTATCTTGAGCCCAACGTGAGCACCCATCAACCTATGACTTATTTGCTTATGAATAAAGTAGTCCTTTACAAAAGACAAAAACATGTTTTCTCATTTTTGGTGAAAGGGGTATACAAATTTCTCGTTAGCGTACGTACCTCCATGATTATTATTATAGAAAATATACAGTTGTTCCTTCTGTACAGAGAATCATAGGTCTATTAAAGGCAGTTTGCATACCCCTTGAGCTACTTCATTCATAACAGAGAATCATAGATATTATAGAAAATATCTTGAGCTCAAGCAGAGCTTACTCATCAGCCTATTGTACAGAGAATCATAAGAAGGAAAGATCCATGTCGAATAAGGCTTGGCCAAAATCGCAGGCATCCTTTTTGTAGCTTCAGTTATGGTTTATGGTACATATTATTTTGGGTTTGTTTGTTGCATATAATTGATTTCTCAGAAATTCTAAAACTTTATATTTGTATATGTGGTTAAAAATGAAAAAAGAAAGGTGAATATGAAAAAAATGACTATTAAATAACCTCCCCTTTAATGAGAATAGAATAAAGGCAAAATGAAAAATGAATATCTAGTCATTGCCCTAACAATCCATATCTTAAGATTGTAAAGCACCCATTTAGATCTTTGCCTTATATCAGGGGCGGACCTAGGTGTTGTCATGTGGGTGTGACCGCACTCGCGAGGTTCATCAAATTCTTTAAAAAATAATTTTAATTTTTAATTTTTATTATTTAACCTCTTAACTTGACCATTTCACCCACCACCTAAATGAAAATCCTTGTTCCGCCATTGCCTTATATTCTTTCAATCCTACTTCTTTAATAATCTTAAGGTGAAGTTCATTCGATCAGAAAATCCTATGTACACAATTCTTATGTATTCAATGCAAACTGCCTTTAATAGACCTATTGGGATGAGGAAAGGTACGAGTTTACATGACCAGCACCCCTCTCAACAATCGTTTGATATCGATATGACGTACATATGTTTTACGTTATTATCATTTTAATGGGTATGTATATAGTATACCCATGATATGTATTTAACGAAATAAAAGACCCTAATATATAGGAGTCTAACTGGCTTGTGACCCTTGGCCCAGATCAACCGGAAACATGGGCATGTCTAGGTTGGCCTAAATTGACTTGGATCCGGGGCCAACTTGAGTCGAATTAGGCTCATTGACACCCTTAGTATGAAGAACATTGGTGGAAACACAAGAGGGCTGGAAAGGGCCATGGCCCGCCCCCAAGAAAACTATTCAAATTTTTTTATAATTTCTGTACATATGGCCCTTAGAATATTCAGAAAATCCTTTATATATTTTGAAAAGTACATTTCTTTTTTATAAGTGGCCCTCCCAAGGAAGAATTCCTAAGTCCGCCCCTGATGAAGATATTATTCACTTAACTATTTCTCGTGGGTCTATTGTAAAGGGAAGTTTATAACTATATTTGGCCGTCTTGTACTTTCTTATGACCTACGCAATGCAGCACCATTCAACAATATAAAGGGGAGTGCTATACAGCGCCGGGGCATTTTTTAGGAGAAAACGTCCCTCATAGTTGGGCCCACTGGTACGCATGATGATCATGAAAGTCAATTAGATGAAAAGATCCATATGATGCCTACTTTTATGCAAAATCTTGAGTACATAAGATCATCTTAACCTTTTGATCCATGAGCCTAAAATCTAATGATTTGGAGGCATTATTTAATCATAATTTCAATCCAACGGTGAGGAAAAGTTGGATGGGTGTGAACTTGGACTTGTGGCTATTCTAGTATTGTCTTCCTCCTCTCTTGTTTTCTTTGTCATGTGCCCTTTTGTTTATCTGGGATGGCTATCTCTGTAGCCCTTTGTCAGGTTTGGTTGGCTCTTTTTGTAAGCCTTCCCTTCTTGTTTTTCCTCTGTTTTTTGGGGGCTTTTGCCCATTTCTCCTTTCTTCTCTTAATTCAAATTTACCTTATAGCAAAAAAAAAAAAAAAAAAAAAAAAGTGGCGTAGAGTGTGTGAAAAGACTAGATTGACTCAACATAGGCCCCTTGACACACACACAAAAAAAAAAAGGTTTGGAAAGAGGGATGTTTTTAAAGTGGGGCGTTTTCTAGAATTTCCCTGATATAAAACTACAAAAGATGGTTGGATATAAAGAAAACCTTACAACCATTGAAACAAGGTGCCATACATCTCTGATGGTTGTGACCGTCGAGTTCACGTTACTCAAAGAAATTAATTTCATTGAAAGATATCCATATCAAACTATCGTTGAGAGGGGTGCTGGTGATGTAAACTCGTACCTTTCCTCATCCCAATAGGTCTAGTAAAGGCAGTTTGCATTGAATACATAAGAATTGGGTACACAGGATTTCATTGCCGAATGAGCTTCCCCTTAAGATTATTAAAGAAGTGGGTTGAAGGATATAAGCCGTTGATGGGTGCTCACGTTGGGCACAAGATAGAGAAGGAACAACTATATTTTTGTTTTAATAATGACTCCTAATCAATGAAGTAGTCTAACTTTCAACAAGCATAATCTGCGTGTATTTTTTTTTTGTTTGCTTAAGGGCTACTTCATTTATAAGTAACTAGGTGATAGGCTGAAGGAGTTTTTAATTTCAATAAGAAATCCTAAACCCCTACCACCAGAAATAATCATGGGCAAATGGTAACCTCTGCTTGAGCTGAAGATAGAGAAGGAACAGCTATATATATATTTCCTTTATTAATAACCATTAGGTACTCATGATCCATGAAGGATTCTTAGCGTTTAATAAAAAATCTCATACCTCTATTACCAAAAATAAGAAATCCTATACGAATAAACTTAATTAATCCAAGGCAAAACCTCTTTTTTTTTTTTTCTTATAAAGGGCTACTTTATTCATAAGTAACTTTGCGATGAGTGAGAATTATTATGGATGGGATGAGTTTCATTCTTTTGAAAATTCCTTCACCAAAAAGTGTGCTATTATAATAAATAACGCACCAGTTCGAGTTTGGTTAAAAAGGAGTGATTTTTGTAATGGACGAATCGAGTTTGAGTCGTAAGTTTCCCAACGTTACTTAGCAACATGGCCCGACTAAATAATAGAATTATTATGAGGATTTTACGGGACAGGTCTCAAAATTTGGTCATTCCTTGCGAAGGGTCTCCTAATATTGCATAGCACAAATGGGGTATGTCAGGACCTCTTTCGTTTTTTTAAAGCTGAGGAGAGCGATGTCTAATAGGAGCTACGCTAGCGTCGCTTTGCACGGTTTTCACAAAACACTTTTCTTCAACTTAATTTTTTCTCTTCTCCCACTTATTTCTCTATCTCTCCCACTCCATTTTTTCCCAACCATCTTAGAAAAACGGTACCACAGGCTTTATGAAAAGATTACTATTGATTGACATACTATTTATTTCTTTGTTTTTCCATATTCTCAAGATTTATCTTGAAAAATGAAAGAGACGAGGAAGGAAAAAAAAAAATGGGAGACATAACATAAAAGAATGATTCTAATAACAATCTTATAATACTGGTGGATTATCATGTAGAGCTTATCCTCAATCCATAAAGCCATCAATGAGAAAACAAGAGAGAACAAGAGAGAAAGGTTGCTCGACAAGGTAGATTTGTATTTGTAGGTTTGGACATAACTTTTCTGCCCTTATGAATATGGGAAAACTTGTATTCGCAGTTTTTCCACCCATATAAATGGCGGAAAACTTGTATTTATTTCTTTTCCACTAATCGATGAGGCAATGCTATCGTGGCTCAGAAAAAAATAAAATAAAATAAAATAAAATGGCAGGAAGACGAGTTTGTGCTAGACAATCTTTGGAGACTCTTCGCGAGGAATGATCAAATTTTATGATTTTTCGGATAAAATTCTCAATTATTATTATTATAATTATTATTAGCACCAAAGTCTTAGATGTTCGTTAGGTCAAATGTTCACACTTGGTGGGCCATCTGGAATAACACACTATAGTACCTCTCAGCTGTCACGTTACCTTTGTCTATAAAAGTCATGGAATACGTTGAAATTAAAAATTGCAATGAATATTAACAATTGTGTGGGTACGTAATGGTGCCGGTCTAAACATGTACGACAAACATAAATATTAAAAAAATTGATAAGGACTCTCTACCTGAGAATCAGACCCTCCTCCCCTCTATATATACTGCATGCGGAAGTGCCGTGAGTAGACATGCAGCCTTGTGTTAAAGTGACTAGAATAGGAGCCTTGTTTGAAGTTATCAGTAGAGTAGGACAGACGGTATCTGAGAGAAGAATGGACTCCATGGAGGTACGCCGCTCTGCAAACTATCACTCGACCTTTTGGGATATTGATAGCATTCGCGCCCTGCTCGCAAGAAGTAACTGCACTGCTGCAGCTGTAAGTCCAGCAATACGTTATTTACCTTCTACTCTTTTCTTTTCCTTTTTTTCTTACCCTTTTCACCTCTTCACTTGCACGATACGTAATTATTGTAGGAGTGGTTAAAAATGAAGAGACAAAGGTTAATATGATTACAGAGTGACAATTAAAGAAACTTTACATTTAAGGGAAGTTAAATCAAAAAAAGATTGGTAGGAATAAGAACCCTAGTAATTTAGATCCAACAAAAAGTTAAAGATCTCATCTATATTGGTACCTTATGTCCTTCAAGCCTTACATCTTTAATAATTATTTGGGAGTTAATTTGACGATAAGGGTATGTTTGTACAGGGTACGTTTCTATGAAAAAGCAAACAAAGTGAAAATGATTATCCAAAACATTGAAAGTCTCACGTTGGTACTGCAGCTGTTGGGTTTGGACCAAATTAACTTTTCCACAATGCCGCAAAAATTTACTTTCGATGGGGAGGGTTGGACTTGGTTTTCCGTTGAACCAATTTTAGTTTCTATGGATTCAACTTCTGTGTACTTTATCAGACAGACATGTAGTGTATGGACTAAATTTGAGTGGTTTGGATTTTTTTTTTTTTTTTTCATGAGTGGTCTCATCCAATTGGTTTCTAAGCTTGATGTCATGGGATCACAACAGGCTGTACACATCAGACAGTTGATTTTTTGCACATTTGTGGGTGGTTGCAGGCATTGAGTCATGACCATCACAAAAGACTCAAGGAAAGAGTTCAGCGCCGGCTACAAGACATCACACAGCCACACCATCTGCTTGGATTGATCGACGCTGTCCAACACCTCGGTGTGGCCTACCAGTTTGAACAAGAAATCAGTGATGCACTGAATGGGCTTCACTCAGAGAACACGGAGCACGCAATTAAGGACAGTCTGCACCACACATCTCTCTACTTTAGATTGCTTAGGCAACATGGGTGTAACCTTTCATCAGGTATGCCATCACAACAACAGGGCTAAAAATGTGTCCCAGCTTACCCAGAGGAAAGAAAGGGTGAAGTCCAAGACCTGACCTTATTTTTAGCCGAGCCTGATTGGGGGTCTCAGTCCGTAGCTTTAATCTACGACGACCCTATATGTTTGTCTATTAATGGGAGGTGAGCAGATGAAAAGGTCTACCAATGCAAAGGGGAGTAAAAAAAAGCAGCTCCGCCAAATTATCATATCAAATGAACAATCTTAAATTTTAACAGTATCTTGATTTTAGATTTTTGAAGTTCAATCCAACAGTGAGTGAATGTTGGATGAGTGTAAAATAAGTTCCCATGCCAAGTCATGAGATAAAAATAGTATCAAATGAGCTGCAATAGTCAAAGGTGGGCCAAGTGGGCCCCATAAAGATAGAGTACACTTGCAATCCACATTGGGAGTGTTGGAGAAAATATAATATTGTTAGGATTTAGAAGATTATCCTTCTTCTTGAGATAAGGTTATCTTTAGGATAAAGTTAGTAAAATATTTAATTATAAATGTAGCCATTTCATTTAATGGAATCTATGATGAAATTATGGAAAATAAGTGATTCTCGAAAGTCTTTATGGTATCAGAGCCAGGTCCAATAATGATTTTATAATCAAGCATGGGCTCCTATCTTACATCATAATTACCATCAATTTTTCTATTTCAATAAATAAACGATTAGTGTGGATTTTGCGAGGCTCTAGATAAAAGAAAGGATTAGATCCGTGAATATTGGAAAAAACAAAAGAAAGAGAAAAATAAAAATTATAGTACCTACTCATATCTAAATAAACAACACCAAACCCCGCAATTATTGTGTACAACTGATGTTAAATAATTAGCTGATGAACTACGTTTGGGTACATGTAATGCAAGACATATTCAACAAATTTAAGAAGGAAGGAGGAGGTTTCAAGGCAAGCCTATGTGAGGATGCAATGGGACTTTTGAGCTTGTATGAGGCTGCACAGCTTGGCGTGAAAGGTGAAGCCATCTTGGAGGAAGCTCAGATCTTCTCCACCGCGAATTTGAAGATTATGATGGAAAGGGTGGAGAGGAAGCTGGCAGATAGAATAGAACACGCCTTGGAGATCCCTTTGTATTGGAGGGCGTCGAGACCGGAAGCTAGATGGTACATAGATGCATATGAAAAGGAAGATGGGAGGATTGATGACTTGCTTGATTTTGCAAAGCTAGATTTCAACATGGTGCAAAGGGTGTTCCAAACTGAACTGAAGGAATTATCAATGTGAGAGCTCTAAAACCTTCTTCCAATAGGCACTGTAATACTGTATATAGAACTTAATAATAACAACAACAACATTAATAATGAGAATAAGTACAGATCGGTTGACCACACCAAGTGGGCAAGTATGGTTCAATCAAACCATTATATGTGCCGTCCAACTATTCCAAGGATGAACTTAAGGATTTGGATCTGTTTTTATAGCCTAATTAGTAAATGGGTTGTGTTCAGGTTGAGCCTATGCATGTTACCCTCAGGGCTCAACCCAACCCTATTGGTACCACTGTCAACCTAATTTTATCCAATCTCTACATTCATAACATCAATGCCATGAAAGTTTTCTTTGTAATAATCTCATTTATTTATTTATTTTATTATACTTTCCACTCTAAAACGGCTCTTGCCACTACTGCTTGCGACTTGGAATCATGTATATTTTCAGGTGGTGGGAATTGCTGGGGTTACCTGAGAAGATGGGGTTCTTCCGAGACAGACTGTTGGAGAGCTATCTCCTTGCAATTGCAGTAGTTGTCGAGCCTCAATACTCCCAGTGCAGAATAGCAATTACCAAAGCCGTAGGCCTTATTACAGTAATGGATGACTTCTATGATGTGCATGGTCTGCCAGATGAGCTGAAAGTCTTCACGGACGCAGTTAATCGGTATCAGCCCAATTTGCTTGTTTTTTTTACTTTTTTTTTTCCTTGCGTGAATGGACCTTACATTAAGTGGGGTCAGTGATGATGAGAGCCCTTGTCACCGTACAGGGACCATGTTGGAGGAGATCTTTTTATCGGTATTTGCTCCAATGAAAGACAGTCCCACCATAAAATTTAAAAAATATATAATTAATTTAGTAGGACACTCTCAGCAGAGCACCGGCGCTAGTGCTATGGAACACGTGGTGGAAGCCATGTTTTGAACCATCCCAGTGGATCATTAATCAGGACCCCACTGATAGGAATAGGCCCCGAGGTTTGGCACCCTTTCGAATTAGGTGGACTGTTGGATCGAGTGTGCACTCAACTTGGATGGTGAAAACTTCTTGACCGTAGATGAAGTGGGGCCGGTGATGATCGTAGCCCTGTCACTATACACGGTCGACCGTGTTCGGGGAGATCTTTCAATCCCCCTAGACCCATGCTCAGTGGGACCTATGGTAGGTCTCATAAGGTGAGCGCCGACGCTCGGTATGTGAAAGATGAGTTTCTTGTCTCAAGCTTTGAGAGAGACTAGTATGAAAGAGATAGAGAGACGTGAGTGACTAAACTCTGTCATAGATAGAGAAAGACGTGAGAAAATGAACATAAAACTCAAATCTCTCCTTAGCTAGATGAGCCTCTTCTTATTTTAAAGTGGAATGAGTCAACTAAAAATCGAAATTGAGTGTAAATCATTTATATATATATATATATATATAAATTGCTAAGATCAAGGAATTCATATCATGTAGGCCCGACCTACATTGCTAAGAGGAATCCCTAATCGTGGAAATATATGTGCGGCTTGACCTTAATCCCAAATCAGGCCTTTTCAAACTGTGGGCAAATTTGTGTTGAAATTTCATAAGACAAAGCAAACAAAATCATGATGGACGAACATTGAGTTGCTTCTGTTTTTCTTGTTTTTTTTTTTTTTTTGCTGCTCCGTGACTACTTAATTCTGTCCTACATCAATATCGCTCCTATCATCGTGGTATCTTGTGCCATGGTTACAACCTAAATACATGAAACGACAATGACTGATTACTGGTTTTATTTGCATATAGGTGGGATTTAGAGGGAATCGATCAACTACCAGAGTATATGAAGCTGTACTACTTGGCGTTATATAATACAACCAATGAGACGGCATATATCATCCTCAAGGAGAAGGGATTCAATGCTACACATTATCTGAAGAAACTGGTATAAATTTTCTTTTCTTTCATTTATTACTTGGAGGGTTTTTTTATGTTTCTAAACATTTTGGGATGTTTTTATTTTTATTTTTATGAGAGTGATCCAATGACAAGGATGGTACATTCGATAAATGCTGAAAGTCCCACAGTTTTCACTGATGAATTCCCTAGGCTTTTCCTTTGCCCTTGTTTATATACTTGAATTGTTGACAAGATTTTCGATTTAAAGGAAATTTTGAAATTTTCTACAATAAATTCACATTTTCTGTAGTAGTATTTTGAGGCTTCGGGAATTCCAGAATTATTAAATGGCCACGATCAAACATATTCAAATTCAAGCAAGCATTGGGATTTTTGAAATTCCTCAATTCGGGCTGTGAAACTTTGGCATCATAAGTACTTGGGACCCACAGATGTATGTATCCATTTTGGATTGGAGTCAGTACAATATCTTGAAATTTATGAAAGTGAGGCCCCAATTGTTTTTTTAATTTCTAAAGGTCGACTATATGAGTATTGTATTTCTGTAGGCGCTGACGTGGAATCACTGACTTTCTATAATGGTTCTCAATCAGACGGTCAGACCCACTCTTTTTGAACTGAAACTTAAGATTCTATTATTAAATAGGATGTAATTCACTAGGAGGATGGACCTCCACAAAGACATTACACGGTTTCCGATTATAGTTGCAATAGAGGATCTGGACTCTTTTTCCCCTCTGTGCGTGCGCGTGTGGTGTCCACAAGAGTTATCCTGTGTGAAACTTCTTTCTAGCCTCAATGTAGCGGGACTCCTTTCACTGAACGGGAGACACATGTACACAACTGTATGCATGCATCAATGACCAATTTAGTAGCTGAGATTCTACACGTTTCATGCACTATAGTGTTTACGTTGAGTAAAATAAAATAGCGTTGAGTGCAAAATCAAGAAGATGAAAAAGTGGAGGAACTTAGGAGTAAAAGCACTCTTTTACAACTAACTCTGTCCTTTATCTTTTTTTCCTGATTTAACTCTCTATTCCATTTCACTTTACTTTGCCTTACAGACTAATAGGCCCAATAAATGCATACAAAATTTTAATTCAACAAGAACTTCCAATAACAGTAAAATAGGAAAACTATGACATACAGGGTGCATGCAGTTCTTAAGCAAAAATCCCAACATGAATGGAATGAGGAATTGAGAAACAAAAGAATTCAGTAGCATTTAAAAAAAAAACCCAATTTTTGAAATTCGTAGCATACACTATACATTAATTCTAGAAATTCTTGTAAAGAAAAAGATCCTTCAAGCTTATGGTGCACATAAAAGAGAGAGATGAGACAAGAATTAATACACCTCGGATTCCACAAGAACACATATTTATTCATTACAAAATGAAGTTTTAAGTACAATAAGATACATACACATTGTCCATTGAAATATCTGAGCTGATGAGGAGTGGGTTCCTTTCAAGGGAGAGTGTTCAAAGTATTTATGCTACCTCTACTATTGCCTAATATCATCTAGTCTTCAATTGGTAGTCTGCTACCCAAATCCGACATGGGCCTTAATTACTTATAATCACTATAATTGTGTAAAGGACTTTGTACAGTAATAATACGGTGTGAATATCTCCCTGTAGTTTATTCCCGTCCATGCTTTGTACTAATTGGTTGTGTTGCCTGTGACTTTCTAATTTACAGTGGGCAATGCAAAGTAACTCGCACCATCGGGAAGCTCGATGGTTCAACAGTGGTTACATACCTAAATTTGATGAGTATTTAGACAATGCTTTAGTCTCAATTGGGGCGCCCCTTGTAATGGGTCTCTCATACCCAATGATACAACAACAAATATCAAAGGAGGAAATTGATTTAATCCCCGAAGATCTAAATCTCCTCCGTTGGGCATCGATCATATTTCGACTATATGATGATTTGGCCACTTCAAAGGTATGGTTACTTGGTTAGAAAGTGTTTTTTATATCAATACAAATTTTTTGATGGTTGCCCTTTCTTGTTAGAACTACTGGTTTTGAAGACACAGGAATTATTAAAAATAAAAAAGTTGGGATGTATGACTAAATACCCAAAGCGATATGGGCTTATTTATAAATCCTATAAACCTTGGTGGGTATTTACAAAATACCTTTTCTTCTAAGCTTGAAAAACTTTAATCAACTTCAATATATGCCTTTGTTCATTAACTTCAACCTTCTTCTACCCTCTTTTCAACCCCTCCACGTTGATAGGCTGTTAATTTGCATGTCTCGTATTCCTAGTTAATAGGATCGGTCCTCCTGGAAAGTCAGGCCCAGGTTTAAGGTTCAGGGGCGCTTTTGCCTTTTGTGCCGGTCCTTCGGAGCTTTCTCTTAGCTTACAATTACATGTAATGTAATTGTAAATCTAACCCTAGGAAAAAGGAAGAAAGACTACTTAAAAGACTAAGATGACAGGTCTCTTCCATGGATGTGGGCACAAAGCTGAATCATGTAATTTTACTGGGTTCTTCACATGTGATTGCTTGACTACTTTGCTTGTGCAATATGTGGTTTTGTGTGTGTAACTGCTGGTTCTTATGTATGTCTTAGCTAACTTTCTAAGGTGGTTTTCTTTTTTTTTACTTCTTTTTCTAATGTTCGAAGGCTGAGCAACAACGTGGGGACGTGCCAAAATCCATCCAATGTTATATGCATGAAACTGGTAGTTCGGAGGAAGTTGCAAGGAACCATATCAGGGATCTCATCAGTGATGCTTGGAAGGAACTGAATGCAGAGTGTTTGAAACCTACATCTCTGTCAAAGCATTACGTGGGAGTAGCTCCAAATTCGGCTAGGTCTGGAGTGCTGATGTACCATCATGACTTTGATGGCATAGCAGATCCCCGCAGCAGGACTAATGCTCATATCATGTCAATATTTTTTGAACCAGTGCCACTGAAGGAATCCATCAACTTGGGATGAGCTGGGACTTGTCTCCTCGCTCTTTGATGATATATATATATATATATATATATATATATATGCGCGCGCGCTAAATAAAGGAAGCAAATCTCAACTACAAAAATAAAATGAGATACACATTAGTGAATCTCTTTGTGATGCAAAGATCTGGTGTATGTAATCACAATAAGTGATATAAAGATTAATTTTATATTAAAGGGCGTATAGCCAGTTTGATGTGTACATCTTTAGTTGCAACAGTCGAGAGATGAACATTCTTTGGGTTTACATGTGTGAATCTGAACGCCATGTGAGATTAACTGATTCAGGAAAATACTAGCAGAATTAATTTCAAGTAGGGATAGAAATGAGTCAAGGCGAGCCCTAAAGAAGCCCACAGGCGTAGGTCTCACAAGAAAGGTTTTCTACCGGTCCACAACTTATACGAAGTCTTTGGAACGGACTTGGAAGGGACTTTATTTAATATATATGCTGTAGTTAATAACGCATCTCCCCAAAAGAAGACAGGTAAATTCACATGAGCCATCATTGACATAACCATGTCTAACAGGGTCCTATTTCGTCTTTTCGCAACTCCATTTTGTTGTGGGGGTGTAAGCCATAGTCAGTTGACGAGAAATTCCATTTTCTATGCAAAAACTTTTAAAAATCTCCAAAGTGTATTCACCACCTCGATCGGTCCTAAGAGTTTTGATGTTTTTGTCAAACTTATTTTGAACTTCTTTTGTAAAAATTTTGAAAAAATCAATTGCCTCATTTTAGTGGGAAATCAAAAACACACTACCATAATGAGAGTAGTCATCAGTGAAAGTAATAAAATATTGAGTTTCTTGTCTATTAGCCACGTTCATTGGTCCACAAATGTCAGAGTAGATGATTTCAAGGGTGGCCTTGGATATTTCTACCTTTGGAAAATGTTTTTTTGTTGCTTTGCCTGTGTAAAAAAAATATGATGATCAATGAATGCAAAACATTAGCAACGCACACATACGTATCGATTGCCCGTTTCAATTTGCACTCAAATTATTTCGAGAATTAGGACATTGTAGTGAAAACCCTTTATGCCTAGGACTAATTCGAGGTAGTAAAAAATAATTATCGTAATTACATAGGTGATTTGATAGCATCATGCAATTTAATACTTTGACGCAATTATAAAGATGCAATACAACAAATAACATTTTTTGGATGATGTGAATCCTTTTAATGGGGAAAATTGTTGTAAATAGTTTATTATCCCCCGCATATCTTAGGGTCCACAAAGAAATGCTCAACTAATTGAAGATTGCACCTAAGCCACCAATTCGGTCTTATGAAATCAAATCAATCAAGTAATCCCCCAAGAAAATGGTGAGGTCACAATGGTCCCGCTTAAAAATAACTTTCTTTGAACATAGACCGTCTCCCTATAGTGGGACAAGGCTTTTCTTAGAATCGACTCGATCAAAGATCGCAATTGGTGCAACTCGGTGGTCTTCGTCCTATTAAGCTTGAAAAACTAGTGACTACCCACAAACACTAATATGGCCCATAAAAATATGTGGATCCAAATAATACATTTATAAAATGAAGAAATCCCATCATTAACACATAACATGATACAAAATTTAGTGCTCAAAACATGAACAGAAGGTGGGAGTCCGTATACGCACCATAGCTACTCAGATGAAAGAAAGGAAAGGATAGGTAACAAATGCATAATAATCTGAGATATAAACCCAGATAGGTAACAAATGCATAATAGTCTGAGGTACAAACCTTTTGGCTAGTTTAGCAGTGCTGTCAGTTTTTGAACAAAACAGGTTGATAGAGGTCAAAATGACTAGAAGAGGCTTAAACAAGAGCAGTCTATTCCTGCACAGCATGTGCTTTTTATGATTCCATTCGTTTTCAATTTTCTCCACTGTTACACCAAACTCAAGACTTCAAAAAGAGGTCTTTTTACCTCCCCACTACTCCCAATCAAAAAGGGATGCACAACCCCCTTCCCCAATCAGATGTGCATCCAGACCCATTGAATGGATTAAAATTAAGATATGGATCGGTACCCATGTTAAGTCACAGCCAGTTGACAGACTAGGCCAAAGTGGGATCAAGAACCAACTGATTATAAGCATTGCAAGATAGAGCAAACAAGGTGGTCAATGCAATTGAGGGCTTGCCACCAGGCTAAAGAATAAACATGCAATAAGTCAATTCAGATGAGCATGCAAACTTAGAACAAATAGATGGTATACATGTCATGAGGAAAAAAAAAATTCATAATATTCTGATTCTGATTCACAAAAAAAGTTTCTTTTTTTTTTTTTTATTATTATTCAGATTCTGATTCACTATAACATGACATACCATCATTCTATTAGACAAAACTTCTCCAACTCAATAGATTCAACAAATCTACACGTGTACCATTAAGAAAACAAAATTCGGGTTTTTTTTTTTTTTAAATCCACACAACATGTAAACAGATCCACAAACGTGATGATCAACCGACCCAGGTTATAACAGAACCCATTATTGGGAGTTGCTAAAGCACCAATGTGGCACAACTCAGTTAGATCTCGGCAATCCATCAGCTAGATCCCACAACAACTGTAACCCTACCTCCAAAAAAAAAAGAGACTAGTACACAATTCAGCCCAATGATGCCAGTACCCAAGAATTACAATGGCTGGTAGCCAAAATTGGCCAACAGACATTCTCTCGAGCATCACAATGACCAATCTGGCCTTATTTGGGCCTAGGACGCAACATGTGTTGGGTACCCATTGGAACAAACATTAAAGATTATTTTTTTTTCACACAATCTAATATAATGGCTAAGGTTTCGGGTTACAAAATTGGCCAACAGACATTCTCTCGAGCATCACCAATGACCAATCTGGCCTTATTTGGGCCTAGGACGCAACATGTGTTGGGTTGGAACAAACATTAAAGATTTTTTTTTTTTTTCACACAATCTAATATAATGGCTAAGGTTTCGGGTTACCTGATTCGCAACCAAAATAAATCCAATCCTCGCGTGAGCGCGCTAATAATGGCTCTGATACCAATGAAGGTCGTACATGCAGCGGAAGCACGATTTATAAGAGCAAGCTGCTACAAACGCAATAAGGACTGTGTCGGCTTGAATCAGGCACTAGTTGTGGAGATCTGTGACTGTCTATGAGAGATGAGTCACATGTGATTAACTCTTCAAGATCCAAAGGCAGGGATGGACACCCTGTATGTAGAAAATGATGACAGACAATTGTAGATCTAAAGGAAGAGGGTGATCTTGTGTTTCTTGTGTTAGGGAATGATATTGAGAAGAATTATTATAATTGATATCTCTCATGTCTATATATAGCTCTTTTAGCTAATAGGTGATAATATTTATATTCAAATTCGAATGGATAGATGATAAGGATAATAAGTTGGATCAAACTCTCTCAATTTGAATTTGAATGGAGATATGATAAGGATAAAGAGTTGGATAAAACTCAAACTACTCTGAGATTCCTTGTGAGGGGTGTCTTTGTGAGTGGGGTCCACCCACATTTAAACACAACTGGGCACATCACAAATGCCAACATAACATTCACAAAGCTTTTCATGGCTACACGCTGGACTCTATCATGATTTTTTGGGAGACATAACTCCACTAACCAATAGCTCCTATCTCATGTAAGCTTCAATTTGTCTGTATGGTTAAGTCTTCTTCCTTCCTTCTTAGGCTTTGAGTTTTGACGCCTGCTGGTTCTCTGTTTTTACTCCCCAGAGCTCTGTCTCTTTTTTCTTTTCTTTTTTCCCTTTTCTAGTATATGTATTTTGATGGAGAATAAGACCTTAAGTTCTTTCCTAATTTTACTAAAGGACACAAGTTTCAAAACTCTACAAATAGGGCCCAAGTTTTTCAGTAAGTTCTCAATTAAGAACATTCGATCAAAATTACCCTTCATTAAAGTCGTGGCATGCTTTCGACAACAACTGTATGCCGCCGATCGCCGTGGGCACACTGGTTGTCGTCGATCACAGTGAGGACACCGGCGAAGGAAAGAAGCAGAAGATGGAGAAAGTGAAGGAGGGCTTTGTTTCAATGAAGGGTCATTTGGGTATTTTAAGAAATTCAGGGAAAAAGTTATCGAAAAATACTTTTTAATGACCGTTGTCCTTAATTGAAAATTTACTGAAAAAGTTAGGCACTGATTTGAAAAGTTTTGAAGCTTATATCCTTTTTTGAACTAAGACAAAAGCTTAAGACCTTACTTGAAGCTTAAAAAAAAAAAAAATCCTACAGACAAATTTGACAATGAGCTCAACTCGTTGCGGAGAAGTTTGACTCGTGGCAAACCAAAATTAATCATTGATTTTGAGAGGTTTTTTATATCAATGGATAAGTCTCAATTCTTTGAGGCCCGCCATCCCTTCATATGGATTCTCTCATTTTTGGGTTCCCAGTCTATATCAGAGAGCTAAACGAGCCTACCAATGGCAATGACTGATCATTCATAAAATGACTTATTTTCCTTGTGATGAAAGCAATGAACATCAACTGTCATAACGTTTCAAAGATGAAATACTCATCGTTTTTGCATTAAAGTAAATGTGATAACTGAAAAAAAAAAAAAAAAAAAAAGAATGAAAGATCTGCTATCTCCCCAAATTTTACTATAATAGGAGTTGGTCTCACTATATATAATTGAGCATATGAATAATAAAGTGATTACTACAATCTTATGCCTTATTTATTTTAATATACTAGAGACTTAAAACTCATTCACCCTTACTCACTATATATAATGCCCTTAACCAACTAATTTACATGCGACCACAATCTTATGCATTAATCATATGTATTAGTAACATTATTGATTATTTTCCCAGTCTTACAGGTGGGACCAATTTCTATTGCAGTAAAACTTGAGAACAACCCACTGCAGGGTGGGAGGTGGGAATGAGCAAAACACTATTAGGATCCAGACTCAAAAGTTTGAGGGGGACACTGCACCCCCTCAACCACCTTGGATTTGCCTTTGTCAAAGGAGTCATGGCAAGGGTGAATGGGGATTAGATAATTATTTAATATCAAGCCAATCAAATGATCTTAATCTAATAGTTTTAGGTCTTCAATGTTTAACAGCTATATACTTTATAAACTTCTCACGACAAAATCGAATGTTAATAACGTCTCATATATTTCAACTGGGATCACTTTTAATTAAGTGTTCAAAGGTGTATGAATGGGTTGGACTGACTAAAGGTTGGTCCCTCGTATAAAAGCCTAGAAACGAGCACTTGTGAAAGTGTGTTTTTGGAAATCATCATTTGAGTCATAATTTGACTTTGAGAGAGGACAAATGCACTCTAATTTTTGCTCTCCACACACTGCTTTTAGGTATTCTTTTAGGTAATTTACCACATGGATATCTTGGGAAAAAAAATAAAAGTTTGTTGTGAGCAAAAACCTGTATGCATTTAGCAGCTCTCTTTGACTTTTTCATGGGTCTCCCTAACCATTTAAATACCACTGTAGCACATTTGGACCTGGATCAAGGAAATTTGTATTCGATATGACGTATATATGTTTTATGTTATTATCATTTTAATAGGTATGTATATAGTATACCCATGATATGTATTTAAAGAAATAAATGACCCTAATATATAGGAGTCTAATTGGCTTGTGACCCTTGGCCCAGATCAACCGTAAAGATGGGCATGTCTAGGTTGGCCTAAATTGACTTGGATCCGGGCCAACTTGAGTCGAATTAGGCTCATTGACACCCTTAGTATGAAGATCATTGGTGGAAACACAAGAGGGCTCGTAAGGGCCATGGCCTGCCCCCAAGAAAACTATTAGAATTTTTTATAATTTCTGTACATATGGCCCCTTAGAATTTTCAGAAAATCCTTTATATATTTTGAAAATTACATTTATTTTTTATAAGTGGCCCTCCCAAGGAAGAATTCCTAAGTCCGCCCTTGATGAAGATATCATTCACTTAACTATTTGTAGTGGGTCTATTGTAAATGGATGTTTATAATTATATCTGGCCGTCTTGTACTTTCTTATGACCTACGCAATACAGCACCATTCAACAATATAAAGGGGAGCGCTACACAGCGCCGGGGCATTTTTTAGGAGAAAACGTCCCTCCTAGTTGGGCCCACTGGTACGCATGATGATCATGAAAGTCAATTAGATGAAAAGATCCATATGATGCCTACCTTTATGCAAAATCTTGAGTACATAAGATCATCTTAACTTTTGATCCATGAGCCTGAAATCTAAAGATTTGGAGGCATCATTTAATCATGATTTCAATCCAACGGTGAGGAAAAGTTGGATGGGTGTCGAACTTGGACTTGTGACTATTCATGGGGGGTAGTGTGTATGAAAAGACTAGATTGACTCAACATAGGGCCCTTGACAAAAAAGAAAAAAAAAGGTTTGGAAAGAGGGACGTTTTTAAAATGGGGCGTTTTCTAGAATTTCCCCGATGTAAAACCACAAAAGATGGTTGGATATAAAGAAAATTTTACAACCATTGAAACAAGGTGCCATACATCTCTGATGGTTGTGACCGTCGAGCTCACGTTACTCAAAGAAACTAATTTCATTGAAAGATATCCATATCAAACGATCGTTGAGAGGGGTGATGGTCATGTAAACTCGTACCTTTCCTCATCCCAATAGGTCTAGTAAAGGCAGTTTGCATTGAATACATAAGAATTGGGTACACATGATTTCATGGTCGAATGAGCTTCACCTTAAGATTATTAAAGAAGTGGGGTTGAAAGGATATAAGGCAATGGCGGACCAAGGATTTTTATTTTGGTGGTGCATGCAATGGTCAAGTTAAGAAGTTAAGTAATAAAAATTAAAATTTTAAAATGTTTTTTAACGAATTTGACGAACCTTGTGAGTGCAATCACACCCAAACAGCAACACCTAGGTTCGCCCCTGATATAAGGCAAATATCTAAATGGGTGCTTTACAATCCTAAGATATGGATTATTAGGGCAATGACTGGATATTCATTTTTCATTTTACCTTTATTCTATTCTCATTAAAGGGGAGGTTTTTTAATAGTCATTTTTTTATATTCACCTTTCATTCTTCATTTTTAACCACATAAATAAATATGAAGTTTTAGAATTTCTTAGAAATCAATTATATGCAACAAACAAACCCAAAATAATATATACCATAAACCATAACTAAAGCTACAAAAAGGATGCCTGCTATTTTGGCCAAGCCTTATTCGACATGGATCTTTCCTTCTTATGATTCTCTGTACAATAGGCTGATGAGTAAGCTCTGCTTGAGCTCAAGATACAGAACGAACAACTGTATATTTTCTATAATAATAATCATGGAGGTACTAATGAGAAATTTGTATACCCCTTTCACCAAAAATGAGAAAACATGTTTTTGTCTTTTGTAAAGGACTACTTTATTCATAAGCAAATAAGTCATAGGTTGATCACTCAGTTGATGGGTGCTCACGTTGGGCACAAGATAGAGAAAGAACAACTATATTTTTGTTTTAATAATTACTCCTAATCCATGAAGTAGTATAACTTTCAACAAGCATAATCGATCTGCGTGTATTTGTTTTTTGGTTTTCTTAAGGGCTACTTCATTTATAAGTAACTAGGTGATAGGCTGAAGGAGTTTTTACTTTCAATAAGAAATCCTAAACCCCTACCACCAGAAATAATCATGGGCAAATGGTAACCTCTGCTTGAGCTGAAGATAGAGAAGGAACAACTATATATTTCCTTTATTAGTAATCATTAGGTACTCATGATCCATGAAGGATTCTTATTAGCGTTTAATAAGAAATCTCATACCTCTATTACCAAAAATAAGAAATCCTATACGAATAAACTTAATCCAAGGCAAAACCTCTTTTTCTTTTTTTTTTTTTTTATAAGGGGCTACTTTATTCATAAGTAACTAGCAAGAAATGAAAAGCTTACATAAGCAGTCCGGGATCTCATCAAACTAACACTTATCTAAAGCAAATTTTTGTTTTTTTTTTGGTAATTTTATCAGAACAAAATTAAAACCAACATTAGCCACATTAATGTTTTTTTGTTCTTTGTGATTAATACAAACTTACCGTTTAAAAAAAAAAAGCCGCAATGTGCGTAGCAATGTTAAACCTCCTAGAAATGTAGCAAAAGCCAATACTAAGGAATTTCTTAGCATATTCAAAAGTTTCCATAATCAAAATCTATAATCAAAAGCCAATGACTTTATCAAAACCTCTTCGATGAGTGAGCATTATTATGGACAAAACCTTTTCGATGAGTGAGAATTATTATGGATGGGATGAGTTTCATTCTTTCGAAAATTCCTTCACCAACAAGTGTGCTATTATAATAAATAACGCACCAGTTCGAGTTTGGTTAAAAAGGAGTGATTTTTGTAATGGACGAATCGAGTTTGAGTCGTAAGTTTTCCAACGTTACTTAGCAACATGGCCCGACTAAATCATAGAATAATTATGAGGATTTTACGGGACAAGTCTCAAAATTTGGTCATTCCTTGCGATTGGTCCCCTAATATTGCATAGCACAAATGGGGTCTGTCAGGACCTCTTTCGTTTTTTTAAAGCTGAGGGGAGCAATGGCTAATAGGAGCCACGCTAGCGTCGCTTTGCACGGTTTTCACAAAACACTTTTCTTCAACTTATTTTTTTCTCTTCTCCCACTTATTTTGTCTATCTCCCCCACTCCATTTTCTCCCAACCATCTTAGAAAAACGGTACTGCAGGCTTTATGAGAAGATTACTATTGATTGACATACTATTTATTTCTTTGTTTTTCCATATTCTCAAGATTTATCTTGAAAAATGAAAGAGACGAGGAAGGAAAAAAAAAAATGGAGACATAACATAAAAGAATGGTTCTAATAACAATCTTATAATACTGGTAGATTATTATGTAGAGCTTACCCTCAATCCATGAAGCTATCCATGAGAAAACGAGAGAGAACAAGAGAGAAAGGTTGCTCGACAAGGTAAATTTGTATTTGTAGGTTTGGACATAACTTTTCCGCCCTTATGAATATGGAAAAACTTGTATTCGCAGTTTTTCCACCCATATAAATGGCGGAAAACTTGTATTTATTTCTTTTCCACTGATCGATGAGGCAATGCTATCGTGGCTCAGAAAAAATAAAATAAAATAAAATAAAATAAAATGGCAGGAAGACGAGTTTGTGCTAGACAATCTTTGGAGACTCTTCGCGAGGAATGATCAAATTTTATGATTTTTCCGGTAAAATTCTCAATTATTATTATTATAATTATTATTAGCACCAAAGTCTTAGATGTTCGTTAGGTCAAATGTTCACACTTGGTGGGCCATCTGGAATCACACACTATAGTACCTCTCAGCTGTCACGTTACCTTTGTCTATAAAAGTCATGGAATACGTTGAAATTAAAAATTGCAATGAATATTAACAATTGTGTGGGTACGTAATGGTGCCGGTCTAAACAAGTACAACAAACATGAATATTAAAAAAAAAAAAAATTTGTCAAGGACTCCCTCACTTAAACTCAGACCCTCCTCCCCTCTATATATACTGCATGCGGAAGTGCCGTAAGTAGACTTTCAGCCTTGTGTTAAAGTGACTAGAATAGGAGCCTTGTTTGAAGTGATCAGTAGAGTAGGACAGACGGTATCTCAGAGAAGAATGGACTCCATGGAGGTACGCCGCTCTGCAAACTATCACTCGACCTTTTGGGATATTGATAGCATTCGCGCCCTGCTCGCAAGAAGTAACTACACTGCTGCAGCTGTAAGTCCAGCAATACGTTATTTACCTTCTACTCTTTTCTTTTCCTTCTTTTCTTACCCTTTTCACCTCTTCACTTGCACGATAAGTAATTATTGTAGGAGTGGTTAAAAATGAAGAGACAAAGGTTAATATGATTACAGAGTGACAACCAAAAAAACTTTACATTTAAGGGAAGTTAAATCAAGAAAAGATTGGTAGGAATAAGAACCCTAGTAATTTAGATCCAACAAAAAGTTAAAGATCTCATCTATATTGGTACCTTATGTCCTTCAACCCTCACATCTTTAATAATTATTTGGGAGTTAATTTGACGATAAGGGTATGTTTGTACAGGGTACTTTTCTATGAAAAAGCAAACAAAGTGAAAATGATTATCCAAAACATTGAAAGTCTCACGTTGGTACCGCAGCTGTTGGGTTTGGACCAAATTAACTTTTCCACAATCCCGCAAAAATTTACTTTCGATGGGGAGGGTTGGACTTGGTTTTCCGTTGAACCAATTTTAGTTTCTATGCATTCAACTTCTGTGTACTTTATCAGACAGACATGTAGTGTATGGACTAAATTTGTGTGGTTTGGATTTTTTGATTTTTTTTTTTTTTTCATGAGTGGTCTCATCCAATTGGTTTCTAAGCTTGATGTCATGGGATCACAACAGGCTGTACACATCAAACAGTTGATTTTTTGCACATTTGTGGGTGGTTGCAGGCATTGAGTCATGACCATCACAAAAGACTCAAGGAAAGAGTTCAGCGCCGGCTACAAGACATCACACAGCCACACCATCTGCTTGGATTGATCGACGCTGTCCAACACCTCGGTGTGGCCTACCAGTTTGAACAAGAAATCAGTGATGCACTGAATGGGCTTCACTCAGAGAACACGGAGCACGCAATTAAGGACAGTCTGCACCACACATCTCTCTACTTTAGATTGCTTAGGCAACATGGGTGTAACCTTTCATCAGGTATGCCATCACAACAACAGGGCTAAAAATGTGTCCCAGCTTACCCAGAGGAAAGAAAGGGTGAAGTCCAAGACCTGACCTTATTTTTAGCCGAGCCTGATTGGGGGTCTCAGTCCGTAGCTTTAATCTACGACGACCCTATATGTTTCTCTATTAATGGGAGGTGAGCAGATGAAAAGGTCTACCAATGCAAAGGGGAGTAAAAAAAAGCAGCTCCGCCAAATTATCATATCAAATGAACAATCTTAAATTTTAACAGTATCTTGATTTTAGATTTTTGAAGTTCAATCCAACAGTGAGTGAATGTTGGATGAGTGTAAAATAAGTTCCCATGCCAAGTCATGAGATAAAAATAGTATCAAATGAGCTGCAATGGTCAAAGGTGGGCCAAGTGGGCCCCATAAAGATAGAGTACACTTGCAATCCACATTGGGAGTGTTGGAGAAAATATAATATTGTTAGGATTTAGTAGATTATCCTTGTTCTTGAGATAAGGTTATCTTTAGGATAAAGTTAGTAAAATATTTAATTATAAATGTAGCCATTTCATTTAATGGAATCTATGATGAAATTATGGAAAATAAGTGATTCTCGAAAGTCTTTATGGTATCAGAGCCAGGCCCAATAATGATTTTATAATCAAGCATGGGCTCCTATCTTACATCATAATTACCATCAATTTTTCTATTTCAATAAATAAACGATTAGTGTGGATTTTGCGAGGCTCTAGATAAAAGAAAGGATTAGATCCGTGAATATTGGAAAAAACAAAAGAAAGAGAAAAATAAAAATTATAGTACCTACTCATATCTAAATAAACAACACCAAACCCCGCAATTATTGTGTACAACTGATGTTAAATAATTAGCTGATGAACTACGTTTGGGTACATGTAATGCAAGACATTTTCAACAAATTTAAGAAGGAAGGAGGAGGTTTCAAGGCAAGCCTATGTGTAACATCTCGAAATTCCAAGGTTGTAATTAGTCTAGTTAATTGTGCTTTTAGCTAATTAAGCTCGTTTATAAGCCAAACAGGTCCGATTAATCATTAGGATTGCGCGTGCGAAGTTGGGTTGAGATCCGAGCCCGTTTGGGTACAGTAGGGGTGTGTGTCGCTATTTCCGGAAAGTTCCGAGGGCTTTTTAGTGTTTTCTATTTTTTGAGATTTTGGTACCATCGGGTAGATCACCTAATTTCTCAGACTTTGTCCTTCTGTTACATTCCAATCCGGACCTCCGAACCCGACCCAGAACCTGACCTGACCCGTACCCATCCAACCCCATTCTCCATTTCCCATCTCATCCCATGTGGACCCCACCTCATCCCATCATGCCCCACCCCACCTTAACCCACGTGCAAGCCCCCCACCCATTTCCCTCCTTTCCCCCTTTTCCTTTATTAGGTCAAACCCCTCCCCCTCTCCTCTTTCACTCCAACACAACAACAACAGCAGCCCCCATTTCTCCCATTCTCTCATCTCTCTCGTTCTCCCTCCCTCACGATGTGCTGCCACCGTCGCTGGACGCCATCATCATCATCACCGGCCATCTCTCTTCTCCACTCTCCCATCTCCCATTTACATCTCTCTCACCTCTCATTTCTCTAATTCATTCTCTCCCTTTCTCTGTTTTCTTTCTTGTTTCTCCTTTATTTCATTCCCTCACCTCACCTCATCTCTCCACTCACCTCCCTGCCCACATGGATCAGCACCCACTCATCCATCCCATTCTCTGTTTCTCTTTCTTCCTTTGTTTCTTTCTTTTCTTTCTCTCATCCATCTCTCTCCCTCTTCCCAGCACCTCACTGCTGCCACCGTCCCGAAGCCTCCTCGTCGCCGTCGGCGACCAGCACCATCACCGCCGGCCACCACCATCTCCGGCGAACCCAGCCCGCCCCATCTCTCTCTCTTCTTCCCCATTTTCCTTTCTTCCTCTCCTTCCCTGTTTCTCTCTTTCCCTCTCTGTTTTCTCTCTCTATCTTCACTCACTGCCCACGTGAGTAAACCCCCCCCCCCCTCTCATTCATCTCACCCATCTCACCCATATCACTCTCTCTTTATCTTTCTTTCATTTCCTTCTTTCTCACTCCACTCACTGTCAACATGAGTTGACTTTTCCCCCACCCATCTCACCATTCCATTCTCTCTATTCTCTCTCATTCTCTCTCATTCTGCCTTTCCTTCTTTCATTGTGTCTTCTTCACTCTTCTTGTCAATGGACCACCAAAGAGTCCCCATCATCACTAATTAGTGGGCCACTAATCAAGTGGGCCCCACAACCTCCGATGATCTCTATCATCTCCGCGTGGACCCCGCAAGCATCTCATCCTCAATTTGCAAGCCACCGCTCCATCCACCCATTTATTTGGTAAGCTCTTCTCCCCCTAGGTTTGGTTTTTATACGTTGGGTGTAGAAATGTGTTTGGTAGCTTAGAGCTTCCCCTCTAGTGATTTTATATTTAATTTAGTTTTATTTTGCTATTTATCCCTTAGGTTTGGTTTTAGGTTTGGTTTGTTGGGCTATGGAGCTAGGCTTTGTGGATTTGGGCATTTTCAACCAAAGGCAAGTAGATATTTATATATATGCTTGGATATGTTTGTCTCTCATTTGATTTGATGATTGATGATGATTTAGATGACCATATGCTCAATTGATACCTTTGATTTTGGGGAAAACATGATAATTATGTTTAATTGTTTAATTGGTCGGTTAATTTGGCTGGATGGATATTAGATGATGGACTTGATGAGAGGGGGTATGGATGTATGTGGAGAGGGCAAGGCCCTATTTTCTTTGTTTGCAGGATTAGAATGGAAGGGCTAGGCTCTTCATATTGACTGATTACTTGTTCAGGGATTTTGGAAAGGGGTTCCCACCCATTTCACTTCAGTTACAGAACTGAGGTTTTGTAACTGTAGTGTATGCGGTCGACTGGCCAAGGGGATCGGGTCGACCGACCACACACAGTCAGGCTCTCTGGAGCCTGATGGAGAAATATATGCACATCATTTGTTTACAACTTTTGGTCGACCGGACTGGGTCGGGTCGACCGGGTACTCTATGTGGGATGTCGATCGGCCAAGGGCTGGATCGACCGAATGAACTGTGGCACCTTTTGGAAATGGCCTTTTAGACCCTATCTTGGATGGACTTAGGTGGAACCTTGGCTACCCTTTTTGGACTCATTTGACTATATGTGAAGATGTTTTGAGCCGACGTCTTTCACGGTTAATCCGGGTGTGTCGGGTTACAACCTATCTCAATCTTGAATGGTACGGGACAACGGGATACCCCCTTTATATCTATGCACGGAGATTGTCTGTTTGGGTATCGCAAATCCTACTTCCCTTTGTTGACTGAGTATAGTTGTACGATGCCTCGGGTTTAACATGGTACCTAGGATTGGATTGTCTATCGCTTCTGACTCCAAATTGTACCGTCTGGTACTTGTCTACATGCTATGTTCATGTTCCTTAGCTTCGCTTGCTTTGTTTTGTTTTGGGATTATTTGATGAACCTAGGTGTTGAACTTAGGATCCCTTTTGATGTTCCGCTTGTTTTGATTATTGATGGAAGTGTTGAGGCTAGGTGGCTTTGATTGTAAAAGCTTGACGAGGACTACTTATGGTATTGATGTTGAAAGAAGCTTGCTTGTTTGGTCTTGATCTTGATTTGATAATGGAAAGTAGTCTCTCTTTTGTTAATGAATCTTGTTCACGCAAGAAAGCCTAGCCCCTCACTATTGTTTGTCTAGGGATCTTTGTGTCAGGCACCACTCAGCTGTATATCGCCCAACACAGATGGGGCACCATCTGTGTGAGGACCTTGATGAACGTCTGCGCAGTACGACCTTTTACTTATTGATGGATCTTGCTTGTTTGCCGGGTCATTACCGTGCCTTGTTGCCGAGTTACTACTCGTGCCTTGTTGCCGAGTTACTACTCGTGCCTTGTTGCCAGGCTTTAATCCTGTGCCTTGTTGCCAGGTATATCCTGTGCCTTGATATCTCCACCACAACTCAATGGGAGTAGGGAGGGCAATGACACTATCCCGTGGTAATTAGCATATGTGGACCGCCTATCTTGCTAGATGTTTATGTTAGTTTGATTATGATTCGTATGCTATGCACTTCTTACGATCAGGATGCTATGCATGTTTTATGATCTTGTCTATCGTCTATTCTGATTCGTTCTACATATCTATTGATGTTTTATATTTATATCTGCCTGCCGACCGTCGTGTCTGATGCTGCACTTGGTGCATAGGTACCGGGTACATCTACCTTTGGGAAAGTGGAGGCGTTGCTTCAGGCAGTTTAGCCTGATGGTGAGTACGAGTTGTGTGTCGACGGTATTGTCGTCGTAACCAACATACGAGTGCCTTCATACTTTGGTTAGTTCGTATTTATTCTCTTTCGGCTTAGGTTTTGTTAGAAGCCATTAATTAATATATTTTTGTTATCTTTTGCTAAACTTAAACTATAGAAAAGAAAGATGTGCATACTCTGAAATGTTATATTGTACCAATTGTTTAATTATGATGTTCCGCTGTGTTTTATGGTTATCGAGGAAATATTTATACCTCACCGCGGACTTCGATCCTATGGGACATGATTGGGGCCAGGTAGTGTTATTATTATTATGTTGAAAAAATTTTAATTGGCCCTAATCTCACGTATAACCCCGGTTTCACTTTTGGGGGCGTGACACTATGTGAGGATGCAATGGGACTTTTGAGCTTGTATGAGGCTGCACAGCTTGGCGTGAAAGGTGAAGCCATCTTGGAGGAAGCTCAGATCTTCTCCACCGCGAATTTGAAGATTATGATGGAAAGGGTGGAGAGGAAGCTGGCAGATAGAATAGAACACGCCTTGGAGATCCCTTTGTATTGGAGGGCGTCGAGACCGGAAGCTAGATGGTACATAGATGCATATGAAAAGGAAGATGGGAGGATTGATGACTTGCTTGATTTTGCAAAGCTAGATTTCAACATGGTGCAAAGGGTGTTCCAAACTGAACTGAAGGAATTATCAATGTGAGAGCTCTAAAACCTTCTTCCAATAGGCACTGTAATACTGTATATAGAACTTAATAATAACAACAACAACATTAATAATGAGAATAAGTACAGATCGGTTGACCACACCAAGTGGGCAAGTATGGTTCAATCAAACCATTATATGTGCCGTCCAACTATTCCAAGGATGAACTTAAGGATTTGGATCTGTTTTTATAGCCTAATTAGTAAATGGGTTGTGTTCAGGTTGAGCCTATGCATGTTACCCTCAGGGCTCAACCCAACCCTATTGGTACCACTGTCAACCTAATTTTATCCAATCTCTACATTCATAACATCAATGCCATGAAAGTTTTCTTTGCAATAAACTCATTTATTTATTTATTTTATTATATTTTCCACTCTAAAACGGCTCTTGCCACTACTGCTTGCGACTTGGAATCATGTATATTTTCAGGTGGTGGGAATTGCTGGGGTTACCTGAGAAGATGGGGTTCTTCCGAGACAGACTGTTGGAGAGCTATCTCCTTGCAATTGCAGTAGTTGTCGAGCCTCAATACTCCCAGTGCAGAATAGCAATTACCAAAGCCGTAGGCCTTATTACAGTAATGGATGACTTCTATGATGTGCATGGTCTGCCAGATGAGCTGAAAGTCTTCACGGACGCAGTTAATCGGTATCAGCCCAATTTGCTTTTTTTTTTTTACTTTTTTTTTTCCTTGCGTGAATGGACCTTACATTAAGTGGGGTCAGTGATGATGAGAGCCCTTGTCACCGTACAGGGACCATGTTGGAGGAGATCTTTTTATCGGTATTTGCTCCAATGAAAGACAGTCCCACCATAAAATTTAAAAAATATATAATTAATTTAGTAGGACACCCTCAGCAGAGCACCGACGCTAGTGCTATGGAACACGTGGTGGAAGCCATGTTTTGAACCATCCCAGTGGATCATTAATCAGGACCCCACTGATAGGAATAGGCCCCGAGGTTTGGCACCCATTCGAATTAGGTGGACTGTTGGATCGAGTGTGCACTCAACTTGGATGGTGAAAACTTCTTGACCGTAGATGAAGTGGGGCCGGTGATGGTCGTAGCCCTGTCACTATACACGGTCGACCGTGTTAGGGGAGATCTTTCAATCCCCCTAGACCCATGCTCAGTGGGACCTATGGTAGGTCTCATAAGGTGAGCGCCGACGCTCGGTATGTGAAAGATGAGTTTCTTGTCTCAAGCTTTGAGAGAGACTAGTATGAAAGAGATAGAGAGACGTGAGTGACTAAACTCTGTCATAGATAGAGAAAGACGTGAGAAAATGAACATAAAACTCAAATCTCTCCTTAGCTAGATGAGCCTCTTCTTATTTTAAAGTGGAATGAGTCAACTAAAAATCGAAATTGAGTGTAAATCATTTATATATATATATATATATATAAATTGCTAAGATCAAGGAATTCATATCATGTAGGCCCGACCTACATTGCTAAGAGGAATCCCTAATCGTGGAAATATATGTGCGGCTTGACCTTAATCCCAAATCAGGCCTTTTCAAACTGTGGGCAAATTTGTGTTGAAATTTCATAAGACAAAGCAAACAAAATCATGATGGACGAACATTGAGTTGCTTCTGTTTTTCTTGTTTTTTTTTTTTTATTTGCTGCTCCGTGACTACTTAATTCTGTCCTACATCAATATCGCTCCTATCATCGTGGTATCTTGTGCCATGGTTACAACCTAAATACATGAAACGACAATGACTGATTACTGGTTTTATTTGCATATAGGTGGGATTTAGAGGGAATCGATCAACTACCAGAGTATATGAAGCTGTACTACTTGGCGTTATATAATACAACCAATGAGACGGCATACATCATCCTCAAGGAGAAGGGATTCAATGCTACACATTATCTGAAGAAACTGGTATAAATTTTCTTTTCTTTCATTTATTACTTGGAGGGTTTTTTTATGTTTCTAAACATTTTGGGATGTTTTTATTTTTATTTTTATGAGAGTGATCCAATGACAAGGATGGTACATTCGATAAATGCTGAAAGTCCCACAGTTTTCACTGATGAATTCCCTAGGCTTTTCCTTTGCCCTTGTTTATATACTCGAATTGTTGACAAGATTTTCGATTTAAAGGAAATTTTGAAATTTTCTACAATAAATTCACATTTTCTGTAGTAGTATTTTGAGGCTTCGGGAATTCCAGAATTATTAAATGGCCACGATCAAACATATTCAAATTCAAGCAAGCATTGGGATTTTTGAAATTCCTCAATTCGGGCTGTGAAACTTTGGCATCATAAGTACTTGGGACCCACAGATGTATGTATCCATTTTGGATTGGAGTCAGTACATTATCTTGAAATTTATGAAAGTGAGGCCGCAATTGTTTTTTTAATTTCGAAAGGTCGCCTATATGAGTATTGTATTTCTGTGGGCGCTAACGTGGAATCACTGACTTTCCATAATGGTTCTCAATCAGACGGCCAGACCTAGTCTTTTTGAACTGAAACTTGAGGTTCTATTGTTGGTCAGGATGTGGTTTACCAGGAGGATGGACCTCCACAAAGTCTTTACACGGTTTCCGATTATAGTTGCAATAGAGGATCTGGACTCTTTTTCCCTCTGTGCGTGCGCGTGTGGTGTCCACAAGAGTTATCCTGTGTGAAACTTCTTTCTAGCCTCAATGTAGCGGGACTCCTTTCACTGAACGGGAGACACATGTACACAACTGTATGCATGCATCAATGACCAATTTAGTAGCTGAGATTCTACACGTTTCATGCACTATAGTGTTTACGTTGAGTAAAATAAAATAGCGTTGAGTGCAAAATCAAGAAGATGAAAAAGTGGAGGAACTTAGGAGTAAAAGCACTCTTTTACAACTAACTCTGTCCTTTATCTTTTTTTCCTGATTTAACTCTCTATTCCATTTTACTTTACTTTGCCTTACAGACTAATAGGCCCAATAAATACATACAAAATTTTAATTCAATAAGAACTTCCAATAGCAGTAAAATAGGAAAACTATGACATACAGGGTGCATGAAGTTCTTGAGCAAAAATCCCAACATGAATGGAATAAGGAATTGAGAAACAAAAGAATTCAGTAGCATTTTAAAAAACCCCAATTTTTGAAATTCATAGCATACACTATACATTAATTCTAGAAATTCTTGTAAAGAAAAAGATCCTTCAAGCTTACGGTGCACATAAAAGAGAGAGATGAGACAAGAATTAATACACCTCGGATTCCACAAGAACACATATTTATTCATTACAAAATGAAGTTTTAAGTACAATAAGATACATACACATTGTCCATTGAAATATCTGAGCTGATGAGGAGTGGGTTCCTTTCAAGGGAGAGTGTTCAAAGTATTTATGCTACCTCTACTATTGCCTAATATCATCTAGTCTTCAATTGGTAGTCTGCTACCCAAATCCGACATGGGCCTTAATTACTTATAATCACTATAATTGTGTAAAGGACTTTGTACAGTAATAATACGGTGTGAATATCTCCCTGTAGTTTATTCCCGTCCATGCTTTGTACTAATTGGTTGTGTTGCCTGTGACTTTCTAATTTACAGTGGGCAATGCAAAGTAACTCGCACCATCGGGAAGCTCGATGGTTCAACAGTGGTTACATACCTAAATTTGATGAGTATTTAGACAATGCTTTAGTCTCAGTTGGGGCGCCCCTTGTAATGGGTCTCTCATACCCAATGATACAACAACATATATCAAAGGAGGAAATTGATTTAATCCCCGAAGATCTAAATCTCCTCCGTTGGGCATCGATCATATTTCGACTATATGATGATTTGGCCACTTCAAAGGTATGGTTACTTGGTTAGAAGGTGTTTTTTATATCAATACAAATTTTTTGATGGTTGCCCTTTCTTGTTAGAACTACTGGTTTTGAAGACACAGGAATTATTAAAAATAAAAAAGTTGGGATGTATGACTAAATACCCAAAGCGATATGGGCTTATTTATAAATCCTATAAACCTTGGTGGGTATTTACAAAATACCTTTTCTTCTAAGCTTGAAAAACTTTAATCAACTTCAATATATGCCTTTGTTCATTAACTTCAACCTTCTTCTACCCTCTTTTCAACCCCTCCACGTTGATAGGCTGTTAATTTGCATGTCTCGTATTCCTAGTTAATAGGATCGGTCCTCCTGGAAAGTCAGGCCCAGGTTTAAGGTTCAGGGGCGCTTTTGCCTTTTGTGCCGGTCCTTCGGAGCTTTCTCTTAGCTTACAATTACATGTAATGTAATTGTAAATCTAACCCTAGGAAAAAGGAAGAAAGACTACTTAAAAGACTAAGATGACAGGTCTCTTCCATGGATGTGGGCACAAAGCTGAATCATGTAATTTTACTGGGTTCTTCACATGTGATTGCTTGACTACTTTGCTTGTGCAATATGTGGTTTTGTGTGTGTAACTGCTGGTTCTTATGTATGTCTTAGCTAACTTTCTAAGGTGGTTTTCTTTTTTTTTACTTCTTTTTCTAATGTTCGAAGGCTGAGCAACAACGTGGGGACGTGCCAAAATCCATCCAATGTTATATGCATGAAACTGGTAGTTCGGAGGAAGTTGCAAGGAACCATATCAGGGATCTCATCAGTGATGCTTGGAAGGAACTGAATGCAGAGTGTTTGAAACCTACATCTCTGTCAAAGCATTACGTGGGAGTAGCTCCAAATTCGGCTAGGTCTGGAGTGCTGATGTACCATCATGACTTTGATGGCATAGCAGATCCCCGCAGCAGGACTAATGCTCATATCATGTCAATATTTTTTGAACCAGTGCCACTGAAGGAATCCATCAACTTGGGATGAGCTGGGACTTGTCTCCTCGCTCTTTGATGATATATATATATATATATATATATATATATGCGCGCGCGCGCGCTAAATAAAGGAAGCAAATCTCAACTACAAAAATAAAATGAGATACACATTAGTGAATCTCTTTGTGATGCAAAGATCTGGTGTATGTAATCACAATAAGTGATATAAAGATTAATTTTATATTAAAGGGCGTATAGCCAGTTTGATGTGTACATCTTTAGTTGCAACAGTCGAGAGATGAACATTCTTTGGGTTTACATGTGTGAATCTGAACGCCATGTGAGATTAACTGATTCAGGAAAATACTAGCAGAATTAATTTCAAGTAGGGATAGAAATGAGTCAAGGCGAGCCCTAAAGAAGCCCACAGCCGTAGGTCTCACAAGAAAGGTTTTCTACCTGTCCACAACTTATACGAAGTCTTTGGAACGGACTTGGAAGGGACTTTATTTAATATATATGCTGTAGTTAATAACGCATCTCCCCAAAAGAAGACAGGTAAATTCACATGAGCCATCATTGATATAACCATGTCTAACAGGGTCCTATTTCGTCTTTTCGCAACTCCATTTTGTTGTGGGGGTGTAAGCCATAGTCAGTTGACGGGAAATTCCATTTTCTATGCAAAAACTTTTAAAAATCTCCAAAGTGTATTCACCACCTCAATCGGTCCTAAGAGTTTTGATGTTTTTGTCAAACTTATTTTGAACTTCTTTTGTAAAAATTTGAAAAAATCAATTGCCTCATTTTGGTGGAAAATCAAAAACACACTACCATAATGAGAGTAGTCATCAGTGAAAGTAATAAAATATTGAGTTTCTTGTCTATTAGCCACCTTCATTGGTCCACAAATGTCAGAGTAGATGATTTCAAGGGTGGCCTTGGATATTTCTACCTTTGGAAAATGTTTTTTTGTTGCTTTGCCTGTGTAAAAAAAAATATGATGATCAATGAATGCAAAACATTAGCAACGCACACATACGTATCGATTGCCCTTTTCAATTTGCACTCAAATTATTTCGAGAATTAGGACATTGTAGTGAAAACCCTTTATGCCTAGGACTAATTCGAGGTAGTAAAAAATAATTATCGTAATTACATGGGTGATTTGATAGCATCATGCAATTTAATACTTTGATGCAATTATAAAGATGCAATACAACAAATAACATTTTTTGGATGATGTGAATCCTTTTAATGGGGAAAATTGTTGTAAATAGTTTATTATCCCCCGCATATCTTAGGGTCCACAAAGAAATGCTCAACTAATTGAAGATTGCACCTAAGCCACCAATTCGGTCTTACGAAATCAAATCAATCAAGTAATCCCCCAAGAAAATGGTGAGGTCACAATGGTCCCGCTTAAAAATAACTTTCCTTGAACATAGACTGTCTCCCTATAGTGGGACAAGGCTTTTCTTAGAATTGACTCGATCAAAGATCGCAATTGGTGTAACTCGGTGGTCTTCGTCCTATTAAGCTTGAAAAACTAGTGACTACCCACAAACACTAATATGGCCCATAAAAATATGTGGATCCAAATAATACATTTATAAAATGAAGAAATCCCATCATTAACACATAACATGATACAAAATTTAGTGCTCAAAACATGAACAGAAGGTGGGAGTCCGTATACGCACCATAGCTACTCAGATGAAAGAAAGGAAAGGATAGGTAACAAATGCATAATAATCTGAGATATAAACCCAGATAGGTAACAAATGCATAATAGTCTGAGATACAAACCTTTTGGCTAGTTTAGCAGTGCTGTCAGTTTTTGAACAAAACAGGTTGATAGAGGTCAAAATGACTAGAAGAGGCTTAAACAAGAGCAGTCTATTCCTGCACAGCATGTGCTTTTTATGATTCCATTTGTTTTCAATTTTCTCCAGTGTTACACCGAACTCATGACTTCAAAAAGAGGTCTTTTTACCTCCCCACTACTCCCAATCAAAAGGGGATGCACAACCCCCTTCCCCAATCAGATGTGCATCCAGACCCATTGAATGGATTAAAATTAAGATATGGATCGGTACCCATGTTAAGTCACAGCTAGTTGACAGACTAGGCCAAAGTGGGTTCAAGAACCAACTGATTATAAGCATTGCAAGATAGGGCAAACAAGGTGGTCAATGCAATTGAGGGCTTGCCACCAGGCTAAAGAATAAACATGCAATTCAGATGAGCATTCAAACTTAGAACAAATAGATGGTATACATGTCATGAGGAAAAAATTTTTTTTCATAATATTCAGATTCTAATTCACGAAAAAAAGTTTTTTTTTTTTTTTATTCAGATTCTGATTCACGACAAAAAAGTTTTTTTTTTTTTTTTTTTATTCAGATTCTGATTCACTATAACATGACATACCATCATTCTAGTAGACAAAACTTCTCCAACTCAATAGATTCAAAAAATCTACACATGTACCATTAAGAAAACAAAATTCCGATTTTTTTTTTTTTTTTAATCCACACAACATGTAAACAGATCCACAAACGTGATGATCAACCGACCCAGGTTAGAACAGAACCCATTATTGGGAGTTGCTAAAGCACCAATGTGGCACAACTCAGTTAGATCTCGGCAATCCATCAGCTAGATCCCACAACAACTGTAACCCTACCTCCAAAAGAAAAAAGACTAGTACACAATTCAGCCCAATGATGCGAGTACCCAAGAATTACAATGGCTGGTTGCCAAAATTGGCCAACAGACATTCTCTCGAGCATCACCAATGACCAATCTGGCCTTGTTTGGGTCTAGGACGCAACATGTGTTGGGTATCCATTGGAACAAACATTAAAGATTTTTTTTTCCACATAATCTAATATAATGGCTAAGGTTTCGAGTTACCTGATTCGCGACCAAAATAAATTCAATCCTCGCATGAGCACGCTAATAATGGCTCTGATATCAATGAAGGTCGTACATGCAGCGAAAGCAGGATTTATAAGAGCTAGCTACTACAAACGCGATAAGGACTGCGTCGGCTTGAATCAGGCACTAGTTGTGGACATCTGTGACTGTCTACGAGAGATGAGTCACATGTGATTCACTCTTCAAGATGTGTAGAAAATGATGACAGACAATTGTAGATCTAAAGGAAGAGGGTGATCTTGTGTTTCTTGTGTTAGGAAATGATATTGAGAAGAATTATTATAATTGATATCTCTCGTGTCTATATATAGCCCTTTTGGCTAATAGGTGATAATATTTATATTAAAATTCGAATGGAGAGATGATAAGGATAAAAAGTTGGATCAAACTCTCTCAATTTGAACTTGAATGGAGATATGATAAGGATAAAGAGTTTGATAAAAATCAAACTACTTTGATCCATATCACCATGAGATTCCTTGTGAGGGGTGTCTTTATGAGTGGGGTCCACTCACATTTAAACACAAGTGGACCCATCACAAATGCCAACGTAACATTCACAAAGCTTTTCATGGCCACACGCTGGAATCTATCATGATTTTTTGGGAGACATAACTCCACTAACCAATAGCTCCTATCTCATGTAAGCTTCAATTTGCCTGGATGGTTAAGTCTTCTTCCTTCCTTCTCAGGCTTTGAGTTTTGATGCCTGCTGGTTCTCTGTTTTTACTCCCTAGAGCTCTGTCTCTTTTTTTTTTTTTTTTTCCCCCTTTTCTAGTATATGTATTTTGATGGGGAATAAGACCTTAAGTTCTTTCCTAATTTTACTAAAGGACACAAGTTTCAAAACTCTTCAAATAGGGCCCAAGTTTTTCACTAAGTTCTCAATTAAGAACATTCGATCAAAATTACCCTTCATTAAAGTCGTGGCATGCTTTCGACAACAACTGTATGCCGCCGATCGCCGTGGGTACGCTGGTTGTCATCGATTACAGTGAAGACACGGGCGAAGGAAAGAAGCAAAAGATGGAGAAAGTGAAGGAGGGCTTTGTTTCAATGAAGGGTCATTTGGGAATTTTAAAAAATTCAAGGAAAAAGTTATCAAAAAATACTTTTTAATGACCGTTGTCCTTAATTGAAAACTTACTGAAATATTTAGGCCCTGATTTGAAAAGTTTTGAAACTTGTATCCTTTTTTAAAATAAGACAAAAACTTTAGACCTTACTTGAAGTTTAAAAAAAAATCCTACAGACAAATTTGACAATGAGCTCAACCCGTTGCGGAGAAGTTTGACTCGTGGCAAACCAAAATTAATCATTGATTTTGAGAGGTTTGTATATCAATGGATAAGTCTCAATTCTTTGAGGCCCGCCATCCCTTCATATGGATTCTCTCATTTTTGGGTTCCCAGTGTATATCAGAGAGCTAAACGAGCCGACCAATGGCAATGACTGATCATTCATAAAATGACTTATTTTCCTTGTGATGAAAGCAATGAACATCAACTGTCATAACGTATCAAAGATGAAATACTCATCGTTTTTGCATTAAAGTAAATGTGATAACTGAAAAAAAAAAAAAAAAAAAAAAAAAAAAAAAAAAAAAAAAAGAAGAAGAAGAAGAAGAAGAAGAAGAAGAAAGAATCAAAGATCTCCCATCTCTCCAAATTTTACTCTAATAGGAGTTGGTTCCACTATATATAATTGAGCGTATGAATAATAAAGCGATTACTACAATCTTAGGCCTTATTTATTTTAATACACTAGAGACTCAAAACTCATTGACCTTGACTCACTATATATAATGCCCTTAACCAACTAATTTACTTGCGACCACAATCTTATGCATTAATCATATGTATTAGTAACATTATTGATTATTTTCCCAGTTAGGACCAATTTCTATTGGAATAAAACTTGAGAACAACCCACTGCAGGGTAGGAGGTGGGAATGAGCAAAACACTATTAGGATCCAGGCTCAAAAGTTTGAGGGGGATACTGCACCCCCTCAACCACCTTGGATTTGCCTCTGCCAAAGGAGTCATGGCAAGGGTGAATGGGGATTAGATAAATATTTAATATCAGGCCAATCAAATGATCTTAATCTAATAGTTTTAGGTCTTCAATGTTTAACAGCTATATACTTTATAAACTTCTCACAACAAAATCGAATGTTAATAACGTCTAATATATTTCAACTGGGATCACTTTTAATTTAGTGTTCAAAGGTGTATGAATGGGTTGGACTGACTAAAGGTTGGTCCCTCGTATAAAAGCCTAGAAACGAGCACTTGTGAAAGTGTGTTTTTGGAAATCATCATTTGAGTCATAATTTGACTTTGAGAGAGGACAAATGCACGCTAATTTTTGCTCTCCACACACTGCTTTTAAATATTCTTTAAGGTAATTTACCACATAGATATTTTGGGAAAAAAATTACAGTGTGTTGTGAGCAAAAACCAGTGTGCATTTAGCAGTTCTCTTTGACTTTTTCATGGGTCTAGACCCATTTAAATCCCACTGTAGCACATTTGGACCTGGATCAAGGAAATTTGTATTCTATATGACGTATATGTGTTTTATGTTATTATCATTTTAATGGGTATGTATATAGTATACCCATGATATGTATTTCAAGAAATAAATGACCCTAATATATAGGAGTCTAACTGGCTTGTGACCCTTGGCCCAGATCAACCGGAAACATGGGCATGTCTAGGTTGGCCTAAATTGACTTGGATCCGGGGCCAACTTCGGTCACCCTTTGTATGAACTATGAAGATCATTGGCGGAACCATAAGAGGGCTGCTAAGGGCCATGGCCTGCCCCAAAGAACTCCTCCAACTATTCAAATTTTTTATAATTTCTTTACATATGGCCCTTAGTATATTCAGAAAATCCCTTATATATTTTGAAAACTACATTTATTTTTTATAAGTGGCCCTCCCAAGGAAGAATTCCTAGGTCCAACCCTGATAAAGATATCATTCGCTTAACTATTTCTAGTACGTCTGTTGTAAAGGGATGTTTACAACTATATCTGGTCATCTTGTACTTTCTTATGACCTGCGCAATACAGCACCATTCAACAATATAAAGGGGAGAGCTACACAGTGTCGGGGTATTTTTTAGGAGAAAACGCCCCTCCTAAATGGGCCCACTGATATGCATGATGATCATGAAAGTCCATTAGATGAAAAGATCCATACGATGCCTACCTACATACAAAATCTTGAGTCCATAAGATCATCATAACCTTTTGATCCATAAGCCTGAAATCTAATGGTTTGGAGGCATCATTTAATCATTATTTCAATCCAACGGTGAGGAAAAGTTGGATAAGTGTCGAACTTGGACTTGTGACTATTCATAGGAGGTAGTGTGTGTGAAAAGACTAAATTGACTCAACATAGGCCCCTTGACAAAAAAGAAAAAAGAAAAAAAAAAGTTTGGAAAAAGGGACGTTTTTAAAATGAGGCGTTTTTTAGAATTTCCCCGATATAAAACCATAAAAGATGGTTGGATATAAAGAAAACCTTACAACCATTGAAACAAGGTGCCATACATCTCTGGTGGTTGTGACCGTCGAGTGGGATTTAAATGGGTAGAGAGACCCATGAAAAAGTCAAAGAGAGCTGCATTTAGCTGTTAAACATTGAAGACCTAAAACTATTAGATTAAGATCATTTGATTGGCCTAATATTAAATATTTATCTAATCGCCATTCCCCCTCGCCATGACTCCTTTGGCAAAGGCAAATCTAAGGTGGTGGAGGGGGTGCATTATCCCCCTCAAACTTTTGAGTCTGGATCGTAATAAGGTTTTGCTCATTCCCACCCCCCACCTCGCAGTTGGTTGTTCTCAAGTTTTACTCCAATAGAAATTGGTCCCTCCTATAAGACTGGGAAGATAATCAATAATGTTGCTAATACATATGATTAATGCATAAGATTGTGATCGCATGTAAATTAGTTGGTTAAGGGCATTATATATAGTGAGTCAAGGTGAATGAGTTTTGAGTCTCTAGTATATAAAAATAAATAAGGCATAATATTGTGGTAATCGCTTTATTATCCCCCTACTTGTTCATCTTAGCAGAGGAGATTCTCAGCCTCGACATAAAGCATCTCAGATCATCTGGGAAAATTGAGCCTATATCCCCTGTCCCATCCACCCCTTGCCACCTCCTCTATGCCGATGACATCTTGCTTTTCTTAAAAGCTCGGAAGGCAGGGCTGAGGCACATCTATGAGTTACTTCTAATGTATCGATCCTCTTCTGGCCAAAATTTCAACCTTCAGAAGAGTAGCCTTTATCTGGGGAAATGCTCTGCAAGAAGAGCTCATATGGTCTCAGGGCTCATCCCTATCACAAGGGCCTCCCTCCCCTTAGTCTACCAAGGAGTTCCTCTCTTCTTTGGAATCTCCAAGAACTACCATTTTAACAAGATTTTGGATGCTTTCAGATCCAGGCTTGATGGATGGAAAGCCAAATCTCTCTCCTTTGCAGGAAGGCTGATCTTGATCAAGCACGTGCTCTCCTCCATTCCCCTTCATGCCTCCCTTGTTATCCCTTTCCCATCCAAGACCTGCATGCAAATTGAAAAGATCATGAGGAATTTTCTATGGTCCTCTAGTGCAGAATATAAGAGAAAAAACTTGGTGAAATAGGATTAAGTTTGTGTTCCAAAAGCTGAGGGAGGGCTGGGCCTGCGCAGGGTGAAGGAGTTTAACGAGGCTTGTTTAATAAAGTTGGCGTGGTCAGCGGCAACCTCAACCTCTATCTGGGCTTCTTGGTTTAGGGGCACATACTTCAGGAACTCTCCAATTTGGTTTTCCGGAAACCCAAAGGGTGGGTCTTGTATTTGGAAAAAGATAAGATCCTTTGGATCAATCCTTTAGCAAGGAAGTCGTTGGACTCTGGGAAATGGCCACAATATCCTATTATGGCTAGATAATTGGATAGACCAAAATCCCATTGCCAATAGTTTTCCCCTCTTCCAATTCTCAGACAAAGATAGGGTGGCAGACCTGATTCAAAACAACTCTTGGTTCATCCCATCTACCATCCCGGCCGAAGTGCAGTGCTTTCTTCAACAGCAAACAAGTCAAATAGTCCTCCCCACTCTCTCAACCCAGGACAAACTTACATGGAAAAGCTCCTATTCTGGCTCTCTTTCTCTTAAACAAGCTTGGGAATCCTTAAGAACTAGAAAAACAGTAGTTCTGTGGCATGGGCTCGTCTGGAACAACCTAATGAATCCAAAACTTTCTTGCTTCAGTTGGCGTCTTCTCCTAAGGAAAACTCCTACTGATGAATGGGCAATGTGTAAAGGGATCTCCATGGCCTCTAGATGTTATTCTTGTCGCTGTGACTCTGAATCAGATCTGCACATCTTCTTCTCTTGTCCCATAGCTCAGCAACTGTGGTCCTGGATTCTCAGTCTTCTGGATATTTCAATCCCTCTCCCTCATTCGCCTTCTTCGGTATGGTCTGCCTTCATCAAGGATGCAGATGCTAATGGAAAATATTCAGCTGCAACCATCTTCTTCCAACTCATTTATATCCTCTGGTTCTTAAGGAATTAAGCTAAGCATCATAGTAAAAAGCCTTCCCTGGTGATAGCTCAGAAGATGTTCATTAATTTCTGTAGTGGTTTATCTTGCTGCTCTTCAGGTAAGCTTACTCACTCTCATCCAATTCTGAGGGCTTTAGGCTGTTCTGAGACCCCCTCTTAGCTGGTTTGGCCTGCTCTGGGCTTCTGCCTGAGGTAATTGCTGCTGCTGGAGTGGTTGGGATGATGTGTTTGTAGTATCCAGTGCTCTGCTGTGGAGAGCAATGTGGTTCTGAGCTTCGTATGCTCTGTTGTGGAGTTCTTCCCTTTCTGTGTATGGCAGAATTTTGTGTTTGCTCTGTGCAGAGGAGGAGTGTGGTGTTTAGAGGTGGTTTGGAGCTGTTCTGTGTGGTGCTTTGCAGTGTGCAGTGCCTTGACTGTTGATGTTTTGTTGCCCTCCTTCTTTGGTTCGGCTGTTCTGCTGTGAAGTGCTTTAAAAGGGAGTGCTTTGCAAGGGGTGGTTTTCTCTCTATGCTGTGTAGAGCGGGGAAGTGGGTGTGCAGGGATGTGCGGTGTGGTGCTTTGATGTGCTGGTTGCTTCTTCATTGTAGCGTTGTGATTTGAGGCTCCTTGTTCTCCCTTCGTGTGTAGTGATGCGAGTGTCATGTATGTTCAGATTCTTGCAGTGCGCAGTGTCAGGAGGTCTAGTATTGTTTTCCTCCTCTCCTGTTTTCTTTGTTGGCTATCTCTGTAGCCCTTTGTCTGGTTTGGTTGGCTCTTTTTGTAAGCCTTCCCTTCTTGTTTTTCCTCTGTTTTTGGGGGCTTTTGCCCATTTCTCCTTTCTTCTCTTAATTCAAATTTACCTTATAGAAAAAAAAATTCATATGCTTAATTATATGGTGAGACTAACTCCTATTGAAGTAAATTTTGAGGAAATGGGAGATCTTTGATTCTTGTTTTTTTTTTTTTTCCTTCAGTTATCACATTTACTTTAATGCAAAAACGATGAGTATTTCATCTTTGAAACGTTATGACAGTTGATGTTCATTGCTTTCACCACAAGGAAAATAAGTCATTTTATCAGTCATTGCCATTGGTAGGCTCTTTTAGCTCTCTGATATAGACTGGGAACCCAAAAATGAGAATTATTTACGTTTAATAGAGAATCCATATGAAGGGAGGGCAGGCCTCAAAGAATGAGACTTAACCATTGATATACAAACCTCTCAAAATCAATGATTAATTTTGATTTGCCACGAGTCAAACTTCTCCGCAACAGGGTTGAGCTCATTATCAAATTTGTCCTATATGAAACTCGTAGGACTTTTTTTTTAAACTTCAAGTAAGGTCTTAAGTTTTTGTTTTATTTCAAAAAAGGATACAAGTTTTAAAACTTTTCAAATCAGGGCCTAAATTTTTCAATAAGTTTTCAATTAAGGACAACCAGTCATTTAAAAGTATTTTTCGATAACTTTTTCCCTGAATTTCTTAAAATACTCAAATTACCCTTCATTGAAACAAAGCTCTCCTTCACTTTCCCCATCTTTTGCTTCTTTCCTTTGCCAGTGTCCTCACAGTGATCGACGACAACCAGCGTGCCCACGGCCATCGATGGCATACAGTTGTTGTCGGAAGCATGCCAGGACTTTAATGAAGGGTAATTTTGATCGAATGTTTTTAATTGAGAATTTACTGAAAAACTTGGGTCCTATTTAAAGAGTTTTGAAACTTGTGTCTTCTAGTAAAATTAGAAAAGAACGTAAGGTCTTGTTCCCCATCAAAATACAAATACTAGAAAAGGGGGAAAAAAAAAAACAGACACAGAGCTCTAGGGAGTAAAAATAGAGAACCAGCAGGCGTCAAAACTCGAAGCCTGAGGAGGAAGGAAGAAGACTTAACTATACAGACAAATTGAAGCTTACATGAGATAGGAGCTGTTGGTTAGTGGAGTTATGTCTCCCAAAAAATCATGATAGATTCCAGCGCGTGGCCATGAAAAGATTTGTGAATGTTACTGAGGGGGAAGTACAGTGTATAACTACAATAAGGGCGAAGTTTGGCAAGATCTATTATAAAATAAGATAGTGAGATTGAACAATTTAGAAATTAGAGGTTAGCTTCACTAATGAATTTTTAGCAATGAACTTAAACAATTCTTCAACACCTACCGGAGAATACTTGAATTCTACCTTTTATTACACGAGTAGATTGGATTTGTCCTAAGAATCCTTGTAAGTTATTGAAACTAAAGAATACTAGTATTATAGCATATTTGGGCCAGAACAGACTCATCATTGTATTCTTTGGTTTATGGTGGTCTTACTTTTCTGGCCTTGTTTTTTTGGGCTATTATTTTAAGAGTGATACTTCAACTCGAGGGCCCAAGGATAAATCTTGGAATGGTGCCTGTAACTAAGCTACACCACTCAACCATCGAGTGTGTTGGCCTCATTCTCTCAAATTCAACGTTATCATTCTGTCTAACTCAGTTAAGTAGTTGTAAGTAAGTCATACCAACTTGATTCGGCTTGATTAGGCTCCACACAATCTCAGCATAATTAGGCTATGACCAACCTCTAGCATGAACTGTGGGCTGAGGTTTATCGTTTTGCCCCCGTGGGGGGGGGGGGGGGGGGGGGGGGGTGTGAGAGCACTTCATATTCTCCAATGACATGAGTATGATTGTGGGGCTCGTTAGCTAATGATTCATCTCTTTAATATTGTATAACAAAATTGAAGATCAAACCTCCTATGCGGGTATAGAATATAGATTCTAACCAATTAATTGGTGAAAACCATTTTGCAAAAAAGTCATTTTGTTTTGCAAATTATAAGAAGAAATTATAGGCCACATTTTTTTGCAAATTTCTCAATAACCGTGATAGTTTAACAGTTCAAATTTGGTGTGATATTAGTTTTTACACTCATACAGTTATCGAATGGTTTGGGTGGTGGTTTGGTGGGCCCACAGTCATGGGAAAAAAAAACGGACTATTCAAGTCTTCCAGTTTTAGATTGTGGGATATCCTACATTCCTAAGATATTGCAGCCTGCGATATTCTCTAATAGTTCTGTGATAAATATACATTTTTCGACTTTTCTTCCTTACGATAATTGTCCCTTCAAGTTTTTGATGATTCTAGTGTGTTGGTATTAGGTGCAACCATATTGCTCGATTGGAAAACAACCTCACATTTACATAAGTAATGATGACTCCTCATAGAAGATGTGGACCACAATCCAATGTATATGGAAATTTAAGTACATTCCTTAGATGAGTTGCGTCTATCTAGTCAATTTAATTTTAATAATTAGAACATCAACCCAAATCATTTTTGGAGCTAAAATATTGGATCCCAATACTCTTGTTGGCCGATCACATATATACTGGACACAATACATAATGTAACAGTTATTAACTACTATCTCTTCAATTTGCTAAGTCTAATGGTACCTTCTTCTTTATTGAAAGATTTAATTTAATTTAATTTTTTTTTTAAATATTTTTTTTGGAAAGATGTTTTTTTTTTTTTTTTTTTAAGATTAAAAGTCTAATTGTACCTTTTCTCATTCTTCTATCGCACATGGCGTAAACAGGGTACACGTGTCAGATATACATGCCATGATAACTGGTGAAGCTTGCTGTCGATTTCATAACCTAGATCATGCAGCATCAGATAGGTGAAGCACTTTTAAAATCGTTCACCTTGAAGGACAAAGTTATTTATTTATTTATTCTTATAACGTAGGGTGGTACAGGCCTTGGGGCTAAACTAATCCTTATATAGGCTCTGGTAAATTTCCTGTGGCCCTAGTATGATAGTGCTATTTCGCACCCTCAGCATTCGGGAGTAAATAGTGGTCCTAGGCCAACTAAGCTAGCCCTCGGAATTTATTAAAAAGAAATTTATCAAGACATGCTTGTAAACTGTAGTTGGGCAATTCTTAATGGTTTGATTTAGGTTTATTGGAATTATATATACACACAAAATCGTGATTCTCATGTTTGGTAGGTTTTGTTAAATGGGTTATGTAGCGGCTTTAAATGGGTTACGTGGGTTAATCCCAATCCGAACCATTTTTACAGTGGGCCAGGTTCTCCTAACCCTGGGAAGACTCCTTGTTAAAGTGGGTCTTCCGGTGTGTATAAATACATATTTCTTCCTTCTTTTATGTACCCTTTTTTTTTTTTGGTTCGCTATGTGTACCCTTGAATCCAAGTACTCATAGGTGTTGTTTTGGCCAAAATGGTCACATGTGGACGTGGTTGGGCATATGGAATCACACGCTAACAATAACTATGGACCTCCATTATTTCAGAAATTAAAGCTTATGGTTGGACTTTGAATGGAGATACTACGTCTATAAACTCTATTATTTCATATATTTAAGCTTTGGCCGCTTCTTTGACTTTGATTATATTCCCAGGACCTTAAATAAGCAAGCACATATGTTTGTTAAGTTTTACTACTCTACTAAACAAGGATATAAGGTGGAAAGAGTTTCTATTCTCGTGATGGTCGAGGGATGAGTGTCCTCTCTCTTTTTTCTTTTTTTATTTTTTTTTATTTTTTTTTTTATTTTTGAGTTCTATTTTGTCTTGTGTTTGTCTTCTTTCTCTCTTTTAATGAATTATTTTTTTACCAAAAAAAAAAAAACCTATTGACCTCGAGGAATGCTATGTGCCTGTGTTAAAATTATAAATTATTTTGAAATTAAGATTCCCGATAGAGAATGTCTTCTTACCCAAGTGGTAAAGAGCAGAATCTCTCACCATGATGTCTATGGTTTGAACCTTAATGTACTGCCTCTCCCGCATTTGTGGGCTTTCTTTTCCTATGTGTGCCTTAGCCCCAATTCTCAATCTCACCCCTACCAAGGGTTAAATGCTGCTCCCTTTTTCCACTTGTATGAGCTTTTTTTTTTTTTCTCTCATTCTCTCATGGATCATAGGCCAGCCCCCTTGGCTGTGGTACAAAACAACAACAACAACAACAACATAATAATAATAATAATAATAATAAATATAATAATTTGAGCCTCTTCATATCAAAATTGGAAGGATTATTTTTGTCTATTATCACAGCTGTAATAGTCCCTCTGCTGTAATTATTGAAAAGATAAGTACTCTCTCTTAAAATAAAATAAAAAAAATTAAATAATAATATAACTTGATCACTCGTGCTCAACAATTTCATTAAAGAAATGTGAGAAGTATAGCTTTCCCGGTTCCAATAAGCATGAAAGAAATGGGTTTGTGCCTTCATCGCGACTTCGCTGAGTAAGAGAAAGGACCGGAAATCACCTTTTATAACATCCAAAAATTTTATTCCCATCATGGAAATCAGGTAGGTTCTATTCTGCTGTTTTTTTTTTTTTTTTTTTTTTTTTTTTTTTTTTTTTATTTGTTGATAGATTCGTCAAACTAGAGCCATTAAAAAAGAGCTATAAAAAAAGGATATTAGAATCAAAAGGAGTGTTTAATAATGCAATGATTTATTTTAAATAGATTTTTTTAAATCAATGGTTGAAAGTTTTTCACAAATTCCTTGAGATCCACAAGGTATCAATCTCAAAGACTTGACCTTATAGTCATGTTCAACTTTCCAAAAGAGATCTAATGGTTTAAAACTTGTCATAATCTAGAAAATACTATCAAATGACTCTGATTTTTATTTATTTTTTGCACTTATCTTGAGATTGGTGATGATCCAACAATTGAGATTTGATCTTGTAGCCATGCTTGATCTTAAGAACAATTTCAACGGTTTGAGTTGTGATTTATAACTATCTCAGAGATAATAATAATAATAATAATAATAAAAAGAAAAGCATGGTTTTTTTAGACTAATCCAAAATTGAACATGTTAATGGCTGATAAGTTCTCGAAATTTATAAGGTATCATGCCTTGAAAATTGACTCAATAGCCGTGTTCAGCCTTCCAAAGATACCAAATGGTTTGGATCTTGTGTTTGAGGCCCACGGAATCCGAAAAATACTATCCAATGACTCTTTTTTTTTTCACATATTTCACGATTGGTGATGATCTAATGGCTAAATTTTGGTCCTTTAGCCATGCTTGATCTTAAAAAACAATCTCAACGGTTTGGATCTAGATTCATTCTTTCAGATTAAAAAAAAAGGGACAAGGCATTGTGGACGCCTAATCATTGTAGCTTCGCGTCTTTTTTTCTACCTCTGTTTTTTAACCAGGTATAGAACCCTAGTGTGAGAATTAGAGGCTTTGCCTCTATTTCTCTAAAGTGGGTAGAGGCTGAAAATCTCTGCCAAATGCTTCTATTCCTAAAAATTTTAACTGAGCTGTCCACTAGTTGGCTAAATTTTGTTTCTCATATAATCATGATATAAACCAGGATCGTGTGCTAATGTTCCAAGGGGAGAGGTTGCTGATTATGGCTTTTGTGGGGTAATTTTGCTTTGAGATTCTAATTGTTTGTGTCTTTGTTCTTGCTTCTGATATTAAGCGAATTGCTCTTTTAACAAAAAAAAAAGAAAAGAAAAAGTAGTGATCAATGGCCCTCAATTCGGCCCAAGGCGACTTGGACCAGATTCAATTGAGGCAGGCCTAGACAATGCATCTGTTCAGGGTTGGACTTAGGGTGCGTCTATGCCTAGGTCACAAGTCAATCAAACTGTTTTTAATTAGTACTTCTATCTTCTTATGTAAATGCCATTAAGTGGCGGATCTAGGATTTTCATTTGGGCGGGGCAGACAATAGTCAATTAAATATTGAAAATGTCAAAATCAATGTCAACTACCAATAATATCCACTTATTGCATGGTTTAACGACATTATTTTTTATTTTGGTACTACCACACAGCACTAGATTTTCCATATCGCTTTCAATCTGTCTTGTGGAGCTTTTACTCCGTGGAAGTACCTAGTACCTACATGGCTTTTTTTTTTTTTTTTTTTGCCAGTTCGGCTTGGAAAATAACTGGAGAACTTGAGTCTAATTGAAACCAAACCTAAATTTATTGACCCAAATTTATAATTTTATAACATATTTGGTGTAGTGCTGAAAGAATGGATCCTTGCAGCAGTTCGACCTCGGGGACGCGAATTGGGAAGTGAGTGATAATTATTATTTCTCCTAAGATCCGCATGTGTGAAGATTACAATTCCAACACACTCTGAATATTTTGCGGAAGCTTTCGTGGCATTGCAACCCGGAGTCCGTGGCCATCGGATTTCGCGTAGCACTCAACCGCTAACATAAAGCTATCATATCAAGAATCATATCAGACTGGAATAAACCATCACAACCAAATACAGAGCTGACAGTAACATGATATTACATTCCCATACATGTTCAAGTTACAAATATCAATGTACATTAATTAACAAATCTCAAGGAAAGGCTAATAGAAGCCATACAATAACAAATTAATAACCACTACCCATATATGACGTAACTCCGATGTCAAGCTCAATGTCTACATGACATAGTCGATAAAACGACCTACAAACTCATGGCTCCACAGCCAACAAAAGCTCTCAACTTGGGACGGAGAAAATTGAACCTGAGTACTAAAATAGTGGGTCAGACACAACGGTCTGATAGGTGGATGAAAAGATAATAAATGTGTTGAAGAATGAAACATATGATAAATCATGTTATTTGATAAAAAACTACATATAATTAAAACGGGTAGAGAATTATAGGTAACAAGTAAATCCTGTATTCATGTAAAAACAGGTGTAAAACATGGATATCTGACAAAATATGTATTCATTTAAAGCATAATTAAAACATGGGGATATGGCAAAACATGTATTCATTTAAAATATCTGTGTAAACAATATTTCTCAAGAAAGAAATGCATCACTTATTAGGAAATCACATATGCAGTATAAAAACATGTAAGGTATCCAAGGAATCAAGAAACAAGCAAGATGGCAACCACACGAAGCTAAGTCCTCTATCACCGAAGTGACAAGTGCATATCGGCATGTTGACCTCAGTCATCGAAGTGAGGAGATACAACAAAATTTACATATACATATATAATAATAATACGAGACATGACCACGGTAGCGAGCCAGACATCGGGAACCACGGTAGCAATCCGCGGCATCGGGACAAGACCACGATAATAACCGGGTAGCGGGATTCAAACTAGCGAGACAAGAGGGGGATCTCCAAGTCGATGGATCAGACCGGCAATATTACCCTAACTTAGTGGTACCGACTCTTAGGTCAAATAACAGAAATCAAGACACGTGTAAAATACATCAAGTGCAAGTATACAAACAGGCGGGACGAGAGTGCCCAAAGGCACAAATATCCTATCATGTTGGGCAATACATTTCGGGGCTAGCAACTGTTACAAGTACAATTTCAATATTTTCGGGAATTACAAATCATAAAGTGTAAAATCTCGGAAACAGGGGAATACAAATGAACATTTCAAAATTTCGAGCAAAATGTCGGGTTCAAGATTTGTTTGAGTTGAATAGGGGTCCCGTATGTCAATATTAGTAATAACTTGGTACTCCTTGAGTTTTGGGATATCTTGGGCTCCTTGTACACTTTGAAAATTTTCCAAAAACTTCAATGAATCTTTGTGATATGATTTCTCTCTTTATCGGACGGGTCTCATACATGTCTCCAGGTGAACAGTGCCCATCATTCCCTGAAAAGGTTCACGAATGATTGGACGGAAACCCCCTTCATTTCTCTTCATTTTAAAATTCCTGGGTAAGGTCGGTTACCTGGCGGTTTGCCGTCGCTGGGTTTGGTGGTTAGCCGCTGATTGATCATGATTGGACTGACAGAATGCAGCATACTGGAATTGGAACTGAAATTGGTCCGGTTGGCTGGCGGTTAATTGTTGATAAGTTTGGCGGTTAGCTGCTGACTGACCGCGAGGCTGGCCGCACCTTCAGAATGGAAAAGCAACTCTCTGGAATTGTGACCGAATTTGGTTCGATTAGCCGCCAGTTACCAGGCGGCTAGCCGACAGGTGACTGCCAGCTGACCGCCTGACTGCGAGAAATTTTCCACTAAGTTCAGATTTAAGCCTTTTCTCTTCCAATCAGTTTCCTTCATTCTCCATTCATTTCCTTGCAACAAAGTGAGCTAAAAAGCTCCTCCAATTCATCATTCAACACTTCCCCCATCAAACTTTTATAATCATTAAATCCAAACACCTTTTCCAAAACATTTAACCATAAGAGAAGAAAAGAAATCCAACATTCACAAGAATTCATTTAAAACTTTGACAACATAAAAATACATTTGACAAAATGCATATAATAGAGAAATCAACTCATTAACATGTATTTTAAGAACAATAGAAACCATTGCAAGATGAATAGGTAAAACACATTGAGAACCATTGGTGTAAAAATCAAGATTTTTCCATAAAACATGTAAATATTCAAAACAATCCATTCGTCCACTTGCCTTAGGTCTCTATCAAGCAAATCAAGCTCCTAAGCACTCTTCCAAGCCAAGATCTCCAAGATATACAAAAACCCCAAAATAAACCCATTAAGAATCCTAGAAAATGGCAAATCACCAAAGACAGGGAATGAGTTCAAACAAGGTTAAGAAATAGGACCTAAGGGGATGTCATTGCTCAACAATAGAAGATGGGAAGGAGTCCTTATCTCTAGGGCCATCAATCAACAAGAAGGAGCTTGAAATAGGAGCTGTCCAGCTGAGATTTGCACAATAATGGTGTCCATGGGAAGCTAGAAGGATGGAGAAGAAGAAGTTGAGCTCCAATCTCCATTTTTGCAAAGTTTAGAGGTGGATTTTGTGAGAGGAAGCAAGAAGAAGAAGAGAAAAAAGGGCAAAAGCCCTAAGGAGCTGAAGCTCCTCTCCCTTTCTAAGTGCTGGAACGAATGGAGAAGAAGGGAGAGAGCTGGTCCTTTTATAAAAGGGTGGGTGTGGGCCCCACAATCACTTAAACTTGTCAGGATTAAAACATGGTTTTCTGGGCCTTGAATGAGTTTGACGAAGAAGAGAAAGTTGTTTGTCATAAAATCTAGTTTTCAAAAAGTATATTTTTGACATTGTTCTGAAATTGTGAAATTTGGGTCCAAATTCAATGTGAAAAGACCGATTTGTCCCCAGGGCTGGAAAAACTGATTTTCGGAGCTTCGAATAGGTACGGAGTGAGCACGAAAGTTGTAAGGAATGACGAAACTAGTCAAACGAAGCCGAAATGGAAATTTTTGGGAATCACTAAGAACCTCTCCAAGCTGATTATGTAAAACAAGTGGGACCCCTCGGTCACTGTATAGGTCTACTGGCTCTCAAAACTTCCCGAAGCCAAAGAAAAACCATTCTAACTCACAAACTCAACTAAACAAATACTAATCCCTCTTTGAGAAACTAATCCACAAATAAAATAACACAAATCTCCTGTTCTCTCCTTGCTGAATTGTATTTTCTTTCCTTTCCCTGGTTTGGTTTGGTGGAAATATCTCCTCCACTCGTAGACTTAGCCCTCAATGCTGAACCACGTAAATTCTTGTCCCTTGTGTGGGTGTTTTATCTGTGAGATTGTTTTCTCTTTGATTTGTGCACCCATCCATATTTAGGGCTACTAGAAAACTGACCTTAATTCCATTCTGTCCCGTAAGAACCCCATCTTCTCGGGAAACCCCAACAATTCCCACCACCTGAAAATATGTACATGATTACAAAGAAAATATAATAGGCAGTAGTGGGAAGAGGCTTTTTAGAGTGGAAAATATAATAAAATAAATGAGAATGTTACAAAGAAAACTTTCATGGAATTGCTATTATTAATCTAGAGACTGGATAAAGTTTTAGGTTGACAATGGTTCCCATGTGGTTAGATTGAGCCTTGAGGGTAAAATGTATAGGCTCAAGCTACCTGAACACGTACAACCCATTTATTTTACAGGCTATAAAAACGGATCCAATTCCTAGAGCTCATCTTTTGAATAGTTTGAATTTTCACCAAGTGGACGGCACATATAATGGTTTGAATGAACCTTACCTGCCCACGTGGTGTGATCAACCGATCTGTAGTTATTCCCATTAGTAGTGTTGTTGTTGTTATTAAAAGTTCTATATACAGTGCCTATTGGAAGAAGGATTTAGACCTCTCACAGTGTTGCTTCCTCTCCACCCTTTCCTTCAGAATTTTCAATTTTTTTATTGAGAAGACCTTAGCTTCCTCCAAGATGGCTTCACCTTCCACGCCAAGATGTGCAGCCTCATACATGCTCAGAAGTCCCATTGCATCTTCACGTAGGCTTGCCTTGAAACCTCCTCCTTCCTCCTTAAATTTGTTAAATTTGTCTTGCATTGCATTCACACAAACGTAGTTCATCAGCTAATTATTTAATATCAGTTGGACAAAATGATTGCAGGGTTTTGTTTGTTTATTTAGAAATGAGTGGGTACTACAATATTTCTTTTTCTCTTTATTTTGTTTTTTCTATTCACGGATCTATGCCTTTTTTTTATCTCGAGGCTCGCAAAATCCACACTAATTTGATGATTCCATTCATCTGATTAATAGCATTCATAAGAGATGGTCAAGATCATCCATGGATGAACAGGTCCAATGATCATATGGGTGGACCACTGTGGAATTTCTTATGATATAGAAGAATGGTTTTAATCCAACAAAAGTACACCAGTGGTGTGGAAACTGGACCACACACCACTTGTGTTCAAGTCAGCTTTTGATTGGGCAAGTCATAATAAAAATTACTTAATCCTGCAAAATGGAGGATGTTCTCCAAAGTGGGTCCATGACAGCTTTTTTCTTCTCCTTGTCCTGTGGGCTTTGCTCTTCTTTCTTTCTTTTAATACAAATTTACCAATTAGCAAAAAATTGGGCAAGGCTTAATAAAAAATACTTAATTAATCCTGCAATACAAGGAGAATGTTCTTCCAAAAAATTATTTAATCCTGCAGTACATGGAGAATATTCTCCCAGAGCGGATTCCATGCAAGTGCAGTTTAGCTTTGTGGGGCCCACTTGGGCCCATCTTTGAGCATTACAGCCTCTTTTATACGAGTTTCATCTCATGTCTTGGCATTGGAATCAATTTTTATCTCATTGAACATTCACTCACTATTGGATTGAACTTTTCACAAAAATAAAAAATAAAAAAATCTACAGTATACTATTAAAATTTAAGGTGGTTCATTCAACAGGTTTAATTGGTGTAGCTGATTTTTTCTCTCTTCCTTTGTATGAGGAGACCCTTCATCCACTTACCTACCATTGATAAATAAACATATATCTAAGTGAATACCACGAGGTGGATTACAGAACCTTGTCCTGCAATACATATTATCGTTTGAAAAGTTCAAATACTTCATACAAACTATGCAATCTACTTCCATCTAGAGTTTGAGGGATGGGCAAGAATCCATTCCATTATAAGAAATATAGACAATTTGATCTGAAGCATTGATAAACTTTTTGAGATATTCTAAGTCTTCATGTACTTTTAAAAATGAGCCGAAACTTGTTTTATATATATATGGAAGTGCTCCTATGAGAGATATCTCTCACATTAAATAAGAGATTGGGTGGGAGCCCTCACATCCATATCCAATGCCAATAATTTAAATGTGAGGGCCCGCACTCCTATCTCTTATATAAGTTGAGAGATATCTCTCATAAGAGCATCTCCCATATATATATATATATAAATATATATATAAGGGGGGTGGGCGCTTAGCCCTCTGGAGAGGGGCCCTTGGGTGATATATGTATATTTTATCAGCAGTACACAAACATAACTATAACTGTATCAAATGACACGTGTTTCCTTTGTGTTTCCTTTCTGTTTAAGTCTCCATGTCTATAAATACAATGTACTCTCTATTCTGTTGGGTAATGAAATCAAGAGATTCTTCTTCCTGTTTCTCTGTCTTCTTCTTCTTCCTCATCTCTTCTTTCTTCCTGTTCAAGATTCGTTGAGTAAAGATGGTAGCAGAGCCATGGCGACCGGTGTCCTGATCTCTCATCAAGCCTTTTATGGGATTGCAATCTTCAAGCTCTCCTCTTTGATTTCAGGTTAATCGGCACGGCTGAAGTTGAGATCATCTAGAAGTTGCAAATCTTATGCCCTCCTCTCTGATCTTGAAGATCTGCCCTCTGAAAATTGCAAATCTCAAGCTCTCCTCTCTAAACTCGAAGTTCTGCTGCTAATCTCGAAGATCTGCTTCTATTTCTCATCAGGTCATCTTATCTGCAACTATTTCTTGATTTCTTGGCTAAGATTGTTCATCATGACTTCAAGTTCGTCAATGAATTTCCCTACTGCTTCGTCTACTTTCTTGATCTCCAACATTAGGAGCTTGATTTCAATTCGATTGGAAAATAACAACTACTTGTTGTGGAAATCGCAATTTCTCCCTGTTTTGAGAGCGAATGGACTGATTTCCTTTGTTGATGGATCATGCCCTTGTCCATCTGAATTTCTTCTTGACTCAAATGGAAATCTTACAAAGGATATGAATCCTGAGTTTGTTGCTTGGCATCAGCACGATCAGAACGTGCTTTGTTGGATTAATGCAACATTGTCACCTAGTGTATTGGCTCATGTAGTTGGTTTGAAGTCTGCTAGAGATGTTTGGCTTGCTCTTGAGCGTCGTTTTGCATCTCTCTCTCGGTCTCACATTATTCAACTAAAAACTCAGTTGCAAACCCTTAAGAAAGGTTCTCAATCCATTACTGATTACTTTCAGAAAGTGAAATATATTGCTGATAGTCTTGCTGCATCGTCATCACCTATTGATGATGACGATCTCATCATCTACATTCTCAATGGCCTACCATCTGAATATGCTGCTTTTAAGACTTCAATTCGCACCAGGTCAGCACCAATTAACATTGAAGAGCTTCAAGTTCTTCTTCTCTGTGAAGAACTGAACATTGATGAAGCACATCATTCTTCAATTGAGTTTTCTACCACAGCCTTATTGTCTGCTCCAAATATACATGGTTGTTTCCATTGTTGCATGAATCTGATGTTGCTACTGTGTTTCAAAGTTTTAAAATTCATGTTGAAAATCTACTGTCTTGCAAAATTAAAACATTGAGAACTGATGGTGGGGGAGAATATGTGAGCTCCTCATTTCAAAATTTTCTTAAACAACATGGTATAACTCATCAATTATCATGTCCTTACACACCTGAACAAAATGGGTGTGCGGAACGAAAACATCGTCATGTGGTTGAGACAGGTCTTTCTCTCCTTTTTCATGCTGGCATGCCTTCCAAATACTGGGCTAATCCTTTTTTGACTGCTACCTATCTCATTAATAGGATGGTTATGCGCTCTTTGAACTTTACTTCACCCTGGCAAATGTTGTTTAAAAATACACCAGATTACTCTACCTTGAAAGTGTTTGGATGCGCTTACTATCCTTGGTTGCGTTCTTATTTTAAACATAAACTGGAGCCACGGTCCAAGAAATGTGTTTTCATTGGGTACAGTTTGAATTACAAAGGATACAGATGCTTGGATTTGAATACTGGAAGGGTTTATCTGTCAAGGCATGTAGTGTTTGATGAACATTCTTTTCCGTTTAAGGAACCACTTACTTACCGGTCTCAGACTGTGGTATCTTCTCCATGTACCATTGATACAAACTTTATGTGCTCTTTTCCTTTTTCATCATGGCTACCTCCTACTGGCCCACCTGCTTCCACATCTTCAATACTTGGTCCACACCCTTCCACTTCTCCGATAAATCCAGTTTTCTGCCCCACTTTTTTGCCATCCATTTTAGGTTATCCACCTCCTCTCACAGCCCCCACTGCTCTCCCGCATTTCTATGCTTGAATGCAAACCTTGCAGGTCTCCTTCAAACTATAGTCTGGGACAACTCCAAGTTCTTCACTGCTACATTCTGATCCGTCTCTATATAGGAGTATCACAGGTGCTTTACAATATCTCACCATAACAAGGCCTGACCTTGCATATGCTGTTAATCACGCATGTCAACATATGCACCAGCCCACTGTTGACCATTTTACTGCACTTAAAAGAATACTTCGTTATGTTAAAGGAACTCTGCAGTTTGGTCTTCATTTTAAACGCGGATCACTACAACTTCATGCATTTTCTGATGCAGACTGGGCTGGCGACTCATCTGATAGGCGTTCCACAACAGGGTTTTGTGTCTTCTTAGGACCAGCTCCTGTATCCTGGTGTTCCAAAAAGCAGAGTACTGTCGCCCGCTCCTCTACAGAAGCTGAGTATCGCTCTCTAGCTCATACCACTGCTGAGTTTTGCTGGTTACGAATGTTACTTAAGGATCTCCATATTTTCCTTAGTCATCCTCCCCTACTGTGGTGTGACAATCTTTCAGCTATTTCTCTTGCTTCCAATCCTGTCTTCCATGCTAAGACCAAGCACATCGAAGTGGATTATCACTTCGTCAGGGAGAAGGTTTTGCGAAAAGATTTAGTAGTTCAATATATTTCTACAATAGATCAAACAGCAGATGTCCTGACCAAAGGTTTACATCCGCGTCGTTTCAAATTTCTTCGTTCCAAGCTATCTGTTACTGACCGTCCCAATAGCTTGAGGGGAGATATCAGCAGTACACAAACATAACTATAACTGTATCAAATGACACGTGTTTCCTATGACACGTGTTTCCTTTGTGTTTCCTTTCTGTTTAAGTCTCCATGTCTATAAATACAATGTACTCTGTATTCTGTTGGGTAATGAAATCAAGAGATTCTTCTTCCTGTTTCTCTTTCTCTTCTTCTTCTTCCTCATCTCTTCTTTCTTCCTATTCAAGATTCGTTGAGTAAAGATATTTCTTACCCATAATTGTTTTTTTTATCATCATTCTTTTGTACACAACCGGAATCAGAGTCATCAGAGATTAAAGATACACATTTTCAGCCCTGATTTTGTGATGGCATATATACCTGATGAAAGGTTACACCCATGTTGCCTGAGCAATCTAAAGTAGAGAGATGTGTGGTGCAGACTGTCCTTAATTGCGTGCTCCGTGTTCTCTGAGTGAAGCCCATTCAGTGCGTCACTGATTTCTTGTTCAAACTGGTAGGCCACACCGAGGTGTTGGACAGCATCGATCAATCCAAGCAGATTGTGTGGCTGTGTGATGTCTTGTAGCCGGCGCTGAATTGTTTCCTTGAGTCTTTTGTGATGGTCATAACTCAATGCCTGCAACCACCCACAAATGTGCAAAAATCAGCTGTCGGATGTGTACAACCCGTCATGATCCCATGACAATCAAGCTCATAAACCAACGGAAAAATAAAATAAAATAAAACCCAAACTACTCAAATTCAGTACAAACACTATAAGGGCATGTCTTTGGATAGAGTACATAGAAATTTGAATACATAAAAATTGAAATCAGTTCAATGGAAAATCAAGTTCTACCCTCCCCATCAGAAATAGTTTTCTGCACAAATTACGGAAAAGTTAATTTAGTTCAAACCCAACGGCTATAGTACCAGAGGGATGCTATCTGTCCCGAATATTGGGACCGATCCATGGACCGGTCCCAATGTTTGGGACAGATATCATGGATGATATCTGTCCCAAACATTGGGACCGGTCCATGGATCGGTCCCAATATTCGGGACAGATAGACATTTTCATAGTACCAACGTAAAACTTTTTATGAAGTGGATAACCATACTTTTTCTATGAAAAAGTAGCCGCACATTCATGCCTTTATTGCCAAATTAGCTCCCAAAGGATTATTAATTAAAGAGGTGATGGGTGAAGGTTATAAGGTGCCAATATAGATGTGGCCTAAACTTTCTTAGGAACCAAATTACTCGGCTGATGGCGGTTATTCATTTCCAATCTTCCCTTGATTCAACTTTTATTAAATGAAAAAGTTTTTTTTTATTGTTACTCTTTGATATTCACCTTAACTTGACCCTTCATTTTTAACGAGATACAGAAAATGCTAATCTTATAATTCCTAGAAATTCAATTACTTGCAACAAATAGGCACTAAGATGCAGTCACACATTTAACATGTGATCATAAGTTTTTCAGCTAACCATTCCTACCAAGACCTAGTCGGCGTGCTTTTGGCGACATACATATTTTTTTAGTGCCGACTTGTACCATGAAATTCGAACTCAGGACCGGTTATCTCTAATACCAGATTAAGCTTATTCACCTAATCATTCTTACCAAAACCTCTAGACGTTAGAGGCAAAATAATACTTTCTAATAACATTAAATTTGTGCACATATCATTGCTGGATTTCATAAGTGGATTTGTACAATAATTATGTACTAGCATAATAACAGATAAGGCCATTATTGCAATTTAAATATCCATGCATTAAGAGAATTATAGTAGAAAAAAAAAATGAATAAGAAGGTTTATGAGAGTATCTTATTATATAATCCAAGAGCTAGTGGTGGAAAGAGGAGAACATGAGTAGAAAGAGAGTGATAGAGTTTGAATTGCAATGAATTTTTTGCAGTTAAAGAGAAGTAGGAGTGGTTTCGATAATGCAATGAAGTGCGTAGTTGCATAAGTTGGGGTGAGAAGATTTAAAAATAGAATAATTTACTGTCAATATCCCAACCGACAATCAAAATTAAAGCTAAAATCTTGCTCTTTAATATAGTGTAATTGTGTAAGTGAAGAGGTGAAAAAGGTAAGAAGAAGAAAGAAAAGAAAAGAGCAGATAGTAAATAACGGATTGCTAGACTTACTACTGCAGCAGTGCAGTCGCTTCTTGCGAGCTGGGAGCGAATGCTAGCAATATCCCAAACGGGCGAGTGAAAGTTTGCAGAGCGGCGTAACTCCATGGAGTCCATGCTTCCTTCAGATACCATCTATGAAATTCCCTTTTAGAGATACTAGAATGGATTATTAGTTCTTATTTTAATCAATGCAGCGGAAATAAACCAATTAGGCAATAGAGAACTAGCTATCCACCAATCACACACCACAAGAAAGTAGACACAATATTTAACGTGGAAACCCTATCCAGGAAGAAAAACCACGAACTAGAAAATCAAGATTTCACGAACAGTTACAAGATATACTCACAAGCTCCTTTACCTCAGTCTGTACCTCGACCTAAGGACTGTAGTTATTCTTACAAAGAATCCACTGACACGACTTCCACCGTGCCCCGTTCTCCTTACTTGATCGCTTCGCACCTTGACAATCAATCTTCTACTAGAAAGGTAGAAGCAGCAATGACCTTCTAGAGCAGCCCTTCAGAACAGTATCTCAATGGCTCTAGAGAATAAATTTTCTATGATATCTCTAATTCAGATTGATGAGAGTAGTGGTGGTCTCTTTTTTGTGTGGTCCCTCTAGGGTTGAGAGAAATACCCTATATATAGCCCTAAATTCGTGCTTAAGACTTAGCGCACAAGTAGGACTCAAATTGGGAAACATAGTCTCAAAGGAAACACTACTAAAATCAGGATTAGGAGACTTTCCCAAAATTTGCGCCCAGTTCGCTCGAGCGAATGAGCTTTCTGTCTCAACGTAAGTTTTTCTTCTGTCAGTGCTTCTGTCTTTTAATCTTGACTTCACTCGAGCGAATGGAACGATCGCTCGAGCGGACCCCTTTCTGGTTGATCCGGAAATTCAGCACATGTAGATTTTCTTCAGCTTTTTTGAGTCCTTCCAACCTTCTAACTTCAGATACTTTTTCTAAAACTGATTGCAACTCAAAAGACCTAGAATTTTGTCCAACCAATAAATTTAGCCAACACTAAAAATCCTAACAATCTACCCTGCTCTAGTAACTTAACTAACAGTACAAGGCTGCAAGTCTACTGACAGCACTTATGGTTGTATCTGCCGCAGTATATATAGAGGGGAGACTTGCATGAAAATAGCTAGGAGGGTCTGACTTCAAGGGAGAGAGTCCTTATCATTTTTGTATTTACGACAACTGGATACATATACTAGGTATAGACCAAAAGGACCCGGTGGACCCAAGATTTTTATTAAGGTGGTTCAGGCAATGGTCAAGTGGAGAGTTTCTTATGTACTGTTAAGGGAGTTTCTTGAATCATTGCGGGGTGGGGTTGTGTGTTTTTGGTTTTCCGCCCCTGTGAATCCAGTTCAAATAGGGGGAAGTTGAAACTTTTGGTTTCGTTTAGGGAAAACGACTTTTTCCTATTTTGTTCATTTTGTCCTTTACATGCCTCACTTGTCACCACTTTGTGAAGGTTCCGACCCCTCATGACTTGAAAGATCTCCGAAAGACCTTTTCATCTTCTCGATCATGCATGCATGTATTATGTATTAAAAAAAGTATTATACATTATAGGTTTTTCTTATGGACACAAGATTGATGTCTACAAACAATTAAATTTTAGGGCCATGGTTCAAAATGCTAGGATTATTTTATGGATACAAGATTATACACATAGGTAGATCTCATATGAATCTTTCTCTATAAAAGACTTCTAGGATCATCATGTATCTCAGTGGGCCAAACTTTGAGGGGCATTTTCTCTTAAAAAATGTCCGGGCACTATATGGGAAATAAAAACCATAGGGTATTTTCATCCATACGCACCTTATGAAACTTTATACCATAAACATTAACAAAGAAACGCCCTTTCTATAATATTTAACATCACATATTCATGTTTGTTGTACATATTCTACCAACAAAATTGTTAATTGTTTGCAACTTTTAATTTCAACGTAATTCTTGAATTTAATAAATAAATAAATAAATAAATAAGAGAGAACGTGAGAGGTACTGTCAGTGTGTGATTCCAGATGGCCCACCAAGTGTGACCATTTGACCTAACCAACATCTAAGACTTTGGTGCTGATAATAATAATAATAATAATAATAATCATAATAATATTCATAGTAAAAATAATAATAATTTTGTGATTTGGCCGGGCCATGTTGTTAAGCAAGGTTGGAAAACTTACGACTCAGACTTGATTCGTCCAATACAACAAAAAGAAAGACTTGGATAGAGTCAACATAGAGAATTTCATTAAAATTGTCATGTTCTTTTAAAAATATCTAAAAGATATTTAGAACTGAGTCCATTACTTATAAAATATAAATGTATATTAATTTATTTACATGCATTCATAATAATCAATTCAGAGTAATACATTTATATATGAAAGAAAAATAATACACTAAGAAAAATAAGAGGAAAAGTATTGCATATGACATAATTTGTTGGTCCAAATATCAATTTAAAAGATTAAATATAAGTTTCAAATTTCATAACAGTAATCATTTTTAAATTGCTGAGTACTCTAAACCTCATGCTTAATTACTTTAAAAATAAATATTAATAATTTAAAATTATATATATCTACGTACCAATCAAAAGGTTCAGAATGCAAATTTAACTAATTAAAATGAAATGATTAGGCTGAGTCTCTCTTATATTTGATTCGATTCTTCGTCAAAACAAGATAACTCTGGGAGAATCAACTGCCAACTTTGAGAGTTTTCCAACCATAGGCCTAACTTAACCCTCTTGCATCTTGGTTGAATTGTAGAGCAATCAGTTTGCTATTATCTTAAATTTGGCACATTTGACTGACTACACCTGCATGCAACTTCTTGTTTTTATATAATATCGGATTATAAATTAAGGTTTTATTTTTTGAAAATGAAAGTTTTATCTTTTGGAGTACTTCACTTTATGGGACTGTCAGATTGGAATGGCTTCGTTGCGCTTTGTAAATTATAAGTAACAATGAAGTGTGGTTATTTGGTGATGGGGAAAAAATTCCGACATGGAATGATAATTGAATCGCATCCGGAGGAGAAGTTAGTAAACCCATTTCTAATATCTCCTATAACCCAATTCCCATCCAAATATAGTAGTTTGGGACCTCTTTGATACTAAATAGAAGGTAAGATATAGGGACTATGGCGGGAAAAGTTTAAATAACTTGATGACGGGTTCGAGCCAGGCTAGATCCAACCTGCGAAGTCTATGAAATTAATCCCAGAAGGGAGGGATCAACCGCTGATAGACCAAGTCAAGCAAGGTTAGGACAGCTAGCAGAGGGGAGAGAATAAAAAGCGAGAGTGACAAAGTAACATCCTCTGAGCATGGGCCATGATCTTCTCACGTGCCATAATGGGGAAGGTGCAAAGGATCGTGGGAGAAGAGCTTGAGAAATCAGAGGAAGGATGGAATAAAAGGAGAGAGGTATGCCAAAAATATATCTAAAACTAATCATTACATTATCTCAGTTGCTTACTTAAGCAACGAAGGGAACTTGATCGGACCCATCAATCAAGACTTCTTTGTTTTTATTTTACAGGGTCGACATTCGAAGAATCTCACTCGTTGATGTTGACAGGTCAGACATATCCAGTCCATCGTGGGAGAAGAGCATGAAAAATCAGAGAAAGGATGGAATAAAAGGAGAAAATGATGAAGGAAGAGAGGTATGCCAAAAATATATCCAAAACTAATTATTACATCATCTCACTAAGCATCGGAGGAAACTCGATCGGAACCATCAATCGAAGGCTTCTTTGTTTGAATTTTACAGAGTCCATTCGAAGAATCTCACTCGAACCAGAAAGGAGAATCTGTTGATGTTAATAGGTTAGACATCCAGTCCATCTGGAACTCATCTGAATTTTTTACTCTACAGGGACATTAAGGATATTGATGGTATCCTAAGAATCTATATTCCTCATTAATCTAGTAGTAGAGGATAATAGGGTTTGGACCTTTAGCGAAAATGGCTCCATCGGCTTATATATACGTCGATCACTAAGGTGAATGGAAATAATAATACCCTTCCTATTAATTAAAAGGATTTATGAAAACTCCCTCTCCCACAATGTGTAAAGGGGCCATCTTGGTAAGACACTCCCATAATTCTCTAATTCAGAAAACATCGCTGCAGCTTGCCCTAGATATGATTATTGTTTGGAGACGATTGAGCATATTTTGTTTCATTATAGCTTTGTCTTAGCTATTTGTTGGGCTTGAGTATGAGGTTCTTATCTCAACCTATTAAAGTTGATCAAATCATGTGTTTTAGCGATATTATGGACCGGAATAATTACTTGTTTAAGGGAAGTAATATGAATCCAGTTCAGGCAATCAAAATAGCTCAAGTGCGAAAATTTCTTCCACTTTATTTGAAAGGGCTGTAGGATTTCTTATTGAAAGTTAATACTCCTTCTTGGACAGGTGTATCTAAATGATTATTTAAAGGAAATATACAGTTGTTCCTCCATCTTGAGCTCAAGCAGAGCGTATCCATCAGCCTTTGACTTTGGATTTATAAATGAAGTAGCCCTTTATTAAAGATAAATAAATAAATAAGTTCTCTGTTGGATTGAGTTTATTCGTATCGGATTTCTTATTTTTGGTAATCGAAGGTATAAGATTTCTTATTAATCACTAAGAATCCTTCATGGATCATGAGTACCTAATGGTTATTAATAAAGGAAATATATAGCTGTTCCTTCTCTATCTTCAACTCAAGCAGAGGTTAGGTTTCCATTTGCCTATGATTAGTTGCTTACTAATAAAGATTATTTCTGGTGGTAGGGGTTTAGGATTTCTTATTGAAAGTAAAACTCCTTCATGGGTCAGGAGTACCTATATATATGATTAGTATTAAAGGAAATATGTAGTTGTTAATTACTTCTCAATCATGTGCTCAAGCGGAGGGTATACCCATCAGCCTATCACCTAGTTGCTTATGAATGAAGTAGCCCTTTAGCAAACCAAGGGGAAAAAAAAATACAAGCAGATTATGCTCGTTGAAAGTTAGACTCCTTCATGGATTAGGAGTAATTATTAAAACAAACACATATAGTTGTTCCTACTCTATCTTGTGCCCAAGGTGAGCACCCATCAACCTATGACTTATCTGCTTATGAATAAAGTAGTCCTTTACAAGGACAAAAACATGTTTTCTCATTTTTGGTGAAAGGGGTATACAAATTTCTCATTAGTACCTCCATGATTATTATTATAGAAAATATACAGTTGTTCCTTCTGTATCTTGAGCTCAAGCAGAGCTTACTCATCAACCTATTGTACGGAGAATCATGAGAAGGAAAGATCCATGTCGAATAAGGCTTGGACAAAATCGCAGGCGTCCTTTTTGTAGCTTAGTTATGATTTATGGTATATATTATTTTGGGTTTGTTTGTTGCATATAATTGATTTCTCAGAAATTCTAAAACTTCATATTTGTATATGTGGTTAAAAATGAAGAATGAAAGGTGAATATCAAAAAATGACTATTAAATAACCTCCCCTTTAATGAGAATAGAATAAAGGTAAAATGAAAAATGAGTATCTAGTCATCGCCCTAATAATCCATATCTTAGGATGTAAAGCACCCACTTAGATCTTTGCCTTATATCGTTTCAACCCCACTTCTTCAATAATCATCAGGTGAAGCTCATTCAACCATGAAATCCAGTGTACCCAATTCTTATGTAGATCAATGCAAACTGCCTTTATTAGACCTATTGGGATGAGGAAACGTACGAGTTTACATGCCCAACACCCCTCTCAATGATAGTTTGCTATGGATATCTTTCAATGAATTTACTTTCTTTGAGTAACGTGAACTCGACGCTCACAACCATCAGAGATGTATGGCACATTGTTTCAATGGTTGAAAGGTTCTCTTTATATCCAACCATCTTTTGTGGTTTTATATCAGGGAAATTCTAAAAAACGCCCCATTTTAAAAACGTCCCTTTTTCCGAAACTTCTTTTTTTTTTTGTCAAGGGGCCCATCTTCAGTCAATCTAACCTTTTCACACACACTACCGCCTATGAATAGTCACAAACCTAAATTCGACACTCATACAACTTTTTCTTACCGTTGGATCCACGACAATGGGCCTAAGTTAACAGTATAACCCGGGTGTAATCAGGCCCCACAAATAACAGAAGCAGCATAAATACTTTTCAATACTCCCTGTTGGGTGGAGCCCACTCCTCAATAAATCTCAAACTAGATCTACATTATCAACCAATAATCTCCAATTTCAGTGTGATGAGCTTGCTTTCTATTCCAGCCTAAGCTCAAGCTCAATTTAGTATACAGTCACACTTAGCTCAGCTAAATTCAAGCAAGGTTCAAGCTGGATTAAGCTCGGCTCGGCAGGCTGTGAGATCAATGCTTTGGTCAGCTCGCCTTGACTCATTTCTATCCCTACTTGAAATTAATTCTGCTAGTATTTTCCTGAATCAGTTAATCTCACATGGGGTTCAGATTCACACATGTAAACCCAAAGAATGCTCATCTCTCGACTGTTGCAACTAAAGATGTACACATCAAACTGGCTATACGCCCTTTAATATAAAACTAATCTTTATATCACTTATTGTGATTACATACACCAGATCTTTGCATCACAAAGAGATTCACTAATGTGTATCTCATTTTAATTTTGTAGTTGAGATTTGCTTCCTTTATTTAGCGCGCGCGCATATATATATATATATATATATATATATAAATCATCAAAGAGCGAGGAGACGTGTCCCAGCTCATCCCAAGTTGATGGATTCCTTCAGCGCCACTGGTTCAAAAAATATTGACGTGATATGAGCATTAGTCCTGCTACGGGGATCTGCTATGCCATCAAAGTCATGATGGTACATCAGCACTCCAGACCTAGCCGAATTTGGAGCTACTCCCACGTAATGCTTTGACAGAGAAGTAGGTTTCAAACACTCTGCATTCAGTTCCTTCCAAGCATCACTGATGAGATCCCTGATATGGTTCCTTGCAACTTCCTCCGAACTACCAGTTTCATGCATATAACATTGGATGGATTTTGGCACGTCCCCACGTTGTTGCTCAGCCTTCGAACATTAGAAGAAGAAGTAAAAAAAAAAAAAGAAATCACCTTAGAAAGTCAGCTAAGACATACATAAGAACCTGCAGTCACACACACAAAACCACACGTTGTACAAGCTAAGTAGTGAAGCAATCACACGTGAAGAACCCAGTAAATTACATAATTCGGCTTTGTGCCCACATCCATGGAAGAGACATGTCATCTTAGTCTTTTAAATACTCTTTCTTCCTTTTTTCCTAGGGTTAGATTTACAATTACATTACATGTGTCCTATCTTAAGCTAAGAGAAAGCTCCAGCACGAAAGGCAAAAGTGCCCTTGAAGCTTAAACCTTGGCCTGACTTTCCGAGAGGACTGATCTTATTCACTAGCAGTGGCGGCTCCAGGAATTCGAGTCAGTGGGGTTAACAACCGACTTATCTTCCACAAATCAAATAAATTTGTTTTGCCCTTCATCAACATCTGTCATCTGCTTTCAATAATCCGACAAATATAATATAAAATTCTGGTAAAATTAACGCTAATTTTAGAAGCAAATAAACTAATTGGTATACATATTCTTCTTTGACTCCACTAATTTTCTAGCAATGTCACCAATTCCTTTAAGTTCTAAAAGCTTGTTGCTAAAGCGCATGTCAGCAATGTGGGCCCATTAATTTTTTATTTATTTTGGTAGATAGTTGCCCTATTAACTTAGGCGGTGAGTATTTTATGGTGACTTTTGTTCACCAGCACATCAACAAAGAAAATGTATAAAATTAGCTAATGTATGGTGAAACTCTTAAATTGAGTACGGTCAAAAGTTTCCCATAAGTTCAATTCATAATATAAAATAATTTATTTTTAAAATATTTTTCGGATCTCAGTGGGGTCGATTGTGGAGCAGCCCATGTTAACTAGGAATGCAAGATATGCAAATTAACAACCTATCAACGTGGAGGGGTTGAAAAGAGGGTAGAAGAAGGTTGAAGTTAATGAACAAAGGAAAATATTGAGGTTAATAAAATTTTTTTCAAGCTTAGAAGAAATAAATACCCTCCAAGGTTTATAGGATTTATAAATAAGCCCCCATCGCTTGAGTATTTACTCATACATCCCAACTTTTTTATTTTTAATATTTTCCGTGTCTTCAAAATCAGTAGTTCTAATAAGAAATCGCAACCATCATAAAATTTGTATTGATATAAAAAAACCTTCTAACCAAGTAACCATACCTTTGAAGTGGCCAAATCATTATATAGTCGAAATATGATCGATGCCCACCGGAGGAGATTTAGATCTTCCGGGATTAAATCAATTTCCGCCTTTGATATTTGTTGTTGTATCATGGGGTATGAGAGGCCCAATACCAAGGGCACCCCAACTGAGACTAAAGCATTGTCTAAATACTCATCAAATTTAGGTGTGTAGCCACTGTTGAACCATTGAGCTTCCCGAAAGTACGAGTTACTTTGCATTGCCCACTGTAAATTAGAAAGTCACAGGCAACACAACCAATTAGTACAAAGCATCGAGGGGAATAAACTACAGGGAAACATTCACACCGTATTATTATTGTACAAAGTTCTTTACACAATTATAGTGATTATAAGTAATTAAGGCCCATGTCGGATTTGCGTAGCATACTACCAATTGAAGACTAGATGATCTTTGACATTAGTAGAGGTAGCATAAATACTTTCAACACTCTCCCTTAGATGGAACCCACTCCTCATCAGTTCAGATATTTCAATGGACAACGTGCATGTATCTTATTGTACTTGAAACTTCATTTTGTAATGTATAAATATGTGTTCTTGTGGAATCCAAGGTGTATTAATTCTTGTCCCATCCCTCTCTCTTATATGAGCCCCATAAGCTTGAAGGATCTTTTTCTTTACAAGAATTTCTAGAATTAATGTACAGTATATCCCACGAATTTCAAATTTTGGGTTTTTTTGAAATGCTACTGAATTCTTTTGTTTCTCAATTCCTTATTCCATTCATGTTGGGATTTCTGCTTAAGAATTTCATTCACCCTGAATGTCATGGTTTTCGTATTTTACTGCTATTGGAAGTTCTTATTGAATTAAAATTTTGTATGCATTTCTTGGGCTGTTAGTCTGAAAGGTAAAGTAAAGTAAAATGGAATAGAGAGTTAAATCAAGAAAAAAAGATAAAGGACAGAGTTAGTTGTAAAAGGCTGCTTTTACTTCCAACTTCCTCCACTTTTTCATCTTCTTGATTTTGCACTCAACGCTATTTTATTTTACTCTACGTAAATACTATAGTGCATGAAATTTATAGAATCTCAGCTACTAAATTGCTCATTGATGCATGCATACAGTTGTGTACATGTGTCTCCCGTTCAGTGAAAGGAGTCCCGCTGCATTGAGGAATTTCACCGCCCGAATTGAGGAATTTCAAAAATCCCAAATGCTTGCTTGAATTTGAATATGTTTGATCGTGGCCATTTAAAATTTCTGGAATTCCCAAAGCCTCAAAATACTACTACAGAAAATGTGAATTTACTGTAGAAATTTTCAAAATTTCCTTTAAATCGAAAAATCTTGTCAACAATTCAAGTATATAAACAGGGCAAAGGAAAAGCCTAGGGAATTCATCAGTGAAAACTGTGGAACTTTCAGCATTTATCGAATGTACCATCCTTGTCATTGGATCACTCTCATAAAAATAAAAAAAAATAAAAAAAAAAAACATCCCAAAATATTTAGAAACATAAAAAAATCCTCCAAGTCATAAATGAAAGAAAAGAAAATTTGTACCAGTTTCTTCAGATAATGTGTAGCATTGAATCCCTTCTCCTTGAGGATGATGTATGCCGTCTCATTGGTTGTATTATATAACGCTAAGTAGTACAGCTTCATATACTCTGGTAGTTGATCAATTCCCTCTAAATCCCACCTATATGCAAATAAAACCAGTAATCAGTCATTGTCTTTTCATGTATTGAGGTTGTATTGGTCTTTGGTTGTAACCATGGCACAAGATACCACGATGATGGGAGCGATATCGATGTAGGACAGAAGTAGTCACGACAAGGAAAAAAAAATAACAGAAGCAACTCAATGTTCGTCCATCATGATTTTGTTTGCTTTGTCTTATGGAATTTCAACACAAATTTGCCGACGGTTTGAAAAGGCCTGATTTGGGATTAAGGTCAGGTCGTACTTATATTTCGACGATTAGGGGTTGCTATTAGCAATGTAGGTCAAGCCTACATGATACGAATTCCTTGATCTTAGTAATGTGTATATATATATATATATATATATATATATGATTTTTAGACGATTTGATTTGAAAATCGTGGCTCAATTTGTTTCAATTTCACACTCAATTTCCATTTTGAGTGGACTCATTCAACTTTAAAATAAGAAGAGACTCATCTAGCTAAGGAGAGATTTGAGTTTTCTGTTCATTTTCTCACTTCTTTCTCTATCTCTGACAAAGTTTATTCTCTCACGTCTCTCTATCGCTCTGATACTAGTCTCTCTCAAAGTTTGAAACAAGAAACTCATCTTTCACAGACCGAGCATCAGCACTCACCTTATGGGGCCCACCTTAGGTCCCACCGGACTTGGGTCTAGGGGGATTGTCAACTGTGTATAGTGGCAGGGCTACGATCATCACTAGCCCCACTTCATCTACGGTCAAGAAGTTTTCACCATCCAAGTTGAGTGCACACTCGATCCAACAGTCCACCTAATTCGAATGGGTGCCAAACCTCAGGGCCTACGCCTATCAATGGGGTCCCTGATTAATGGTCCACACGGATGGTTCAAAACATGGCTTCCACCATGTGTTCCATAGCACTAGCGCCGGTGATCCGCTAAGGCTGTCCTACTAAATTAATTATATATTTTTTAAATTTTATGGTGGGACTGACTCTCATTGAAGTAAAACTTAGGAATAGCAAATACCGATAAAAAGATCTCTTCCAACACGGTCCCGTGTACAGTGACAAGGTCTCCGATCATCAATGACCCCACTTAATGTAAGGTCCATCTATGCTAGGAAAAGAAAAGAAAAAAAAAAAAAGTAAATTGGGCTGATACCGATTAACTATGTCCGTGAAGACTTTCAGCTCATCTGGCAAACCATGCACATCATAAAAGTCATCCATTACTGTAATAAGGACAATGGCTTTGGTGATTGCTATTCTGCACTGGGAGTATTGAGGCTCGACAACCATTCCAATTGCCAAGAGATAGTTCTCCATCAGTCTGTCTCGAAAGAATCCCATCTTCTCTGGTAACCCCAACAATTCCCACCACCTGAAAATGTGCATGATTCCAAGTCGCAAGCAGTAGTGGCAAGAGCCGTTTTAGAGTGGAAAATATAATAAAATAAATAAATAAATGAGTTTATTACAAAGAAAACTTTCATGGAATTGATGTTATGAATGTAGAGATTGGATAAAATTAGGTTGACAATGGTTCCAATAGGGTTGGGTTGAGCCCTGAGGGTACCATGCATAGGCTCAATCTGAACACAACCCATTTACTGATCAGGGTATAAAAAACAGATCCAAATCCCAAGTTCATCTTTGGAATAGTTGGACGGCACATATAATGGTTTGATTGAACCATACTTGCCCACTTGGTGTGCTCAACCGATCTGTACTTATTCTCATTATTAATGTTGTTGTCGTTATTATTAAGTTCTATATACAGTATTACAGTGCCTATTGGAAGAAGGGTTTAGAGCTCTCACATTGATAATTCCTCCAGTTCAGTTTGGTACACCATTTGCACCATGTTGAAATCTAGCTTTGCAAAATCAACCAAGTCATCAATCCTCCCATCTTCCTTTTCATATGCATCTATGTACCATCTAGCTTCCGGTCTCGACGCCCTCCAATACAAAGGGATCTCCAAGGCATGTTCTATTCTATCTGCCAGCTTCCTCTCCACCCTTTCCATCAGAATCTTCAAATTCGCGGTGGAGAAGACCTGAGCTTCCTCCAAGATGGCTTCACCTTTCACGCCAAGATGTGCAGCCTCATACATGCTTAAAAGTCCCATTGCATCCTCACATAGGCTTGCCTTGAAACCTCCTCCTTCCTTCTTAAATTTGTTGAATATGTCTTGCATTACATGTACCCAAGCGTAGTTCATCAGCTAATTATTTAATGTCAGTTGGACACAATAATTGCAGGGTTTTGTGTTGTTTATTAAGAAATGAGTAGGTACTATAATTTTTTTTTTCTCTTTCTTTTGTTTTTTTTTCCATTCACGGATCTAATCCTTTCTTTTATCTCGAGCCTCACAAAATCCACACTAATCATATTTTTATTGAAATAGAAAAATTGATGGTGCACTCATCCAACATCCACTCAATGTTGGATTGAACTTCAAAAATCTAAAGTTAAGATATTGTTAAAATTTAAGATAGTTCATTTGATATGATAATTTGGTTTAGCAGCTTTTTTTTACTCCCCTTCACATTGGGAGACCTTTTCATCTGCTCACCTCCCATTAATAGACAACCATGTAGGGTCATCATAGATTAAAGCTACGGACTGAGACCCCCAATCAGGCTCGGCTAAAAATAAGGTCGGGTCTTAGACTTCACCCTTTCTTTCCTCTGGGTAAGCTGGGACACATTTTTAGCCCTGATGTTGTGATGGCATACCTGATGAAAGGTTACACCCATGTTGCCTAAGCAATCTAAAATAGAGAGATGTGTGGTGCAGACTGTCCTTAATTGCGTGCTTTGTGTTCTCTGAGTGAAGCCCATCCAGTGCGTCACTGATTTCTACCTCAAACCGGTAGGCCACACCGAGGCGTTGGACAGCGTCGATCAATCCAAGCAGATGGTGTGGCTGTGTGATGTCTTGTAGCCGGCGCTGAACTGTTTCCTTGAGTCTTTTGTGATGGTCATGACTCAATGCCTGCAACCACCCACAAATGTGCAAAAAATCAACTATCTGATGTGTACAGCCCGTTGTGATCCCATGACATCAAGCTTAAAAACCAATTGGATGAGACCACTCATGAAAAAAAATAAATACAAACCACTCAAATTCAGTCCAAACACTGCATGTCTGTCTGATAGAGTACATAGAAGTTGAATGCATAGAAACTAAAATCGGGTCAATGGAAAACCAAGTCCAATCCTCCCCATCGAAAGTAGATTTTTGCGGAATTATGGAAAAGTTAATTCGGTCCAAACCCAAATGCTACAGTACCAACGTGGAACTTTCAATGTTTTGGATAATCATTTTCACTTTGTATGCTTTTTTCATAGAAAAGTACCTTGTACAAACATACCATTATAGTCAAATTATCTCCCGAATGATTATGAAAGAGGTGAGGGTTGAAAGAAATAAGGTATCAATATGGATGAGATCTTAACTTTTTGTAGGATCTAAATTACTAGGGTGCTTATTCCTTCCCATCTTTCCTTGATTTAACTTCCCTCAAATGTATAGTTTTTTTTATTGTCACTCTCTAATCATATTAACCTTTGACTCTTCATTTTTAACCACTCCTACAATAATTATGTATTGTGCAAGTGAAGAGGTGAAAAAGGCAAGAAAAAGAAAGAAAAGAAAAGAGTAGATAGTAAATAACGTATTGCTGGACTTACAGCTGCAGCAGTGCAGTTACTTCTTGCGAGCAGGGCGCGAATGCTATCAATATCCCAAAAGGTCGAGTGATAGTTTGCAGAGCAGCGTACCTCCATGGAGTCCATGCTTCTCTCAGACACCGTCTGTCCAACTCTACTGATCACTTCAAACAAGGCTCCTACTATAGTCACTTTAACACAAGGCTGCAAGTATACTCACGGCACTTATATTTGGTCACACTTCCGCATGCAGTATATATAGAGGGGAGGAGGTTCTGATTTTAAGGGAGAGAGTCCTTATCAATTTTTTTTAAGGGCATTTGACAATTCAATACCCCTTAGGCACCTAATTCTCAAATTCATAACTCAAAGTAAGCTAATGTTACCAGAGTCCTTTGACTCTGGTCTTCCTTTTTTTTTTTTTTCTTTTTTGCCTTGGATCCCATGATATCATTGGATCTACATGTTAAAAGTTGAAAAGCTATTTGGATTTCATGATATCATACGTTTTGAGATCCAAGGTCAAATGACTATGGTGACATTTAATGTCTTTTAGTCATGAATTTGGCATTGAATTGTCTTTTAGGTATTGAATTGTCAAATCCCCTCTTTGTAATATTTATGATAACGGGATTCATACAGTAGCTTCGTATCGATCAAAATGTCCCCTTCCAGTTCAAATATTTACGACAACAGGATTCATACAGTAGCTCGGTATGGATCAAAATCTGCCCTTCCAGTTCAAATATTGAAAAAGTTGAAAACTTAATTGGCATCGTTATGCATGGGGAAAGTTCAAAAGTGCTGGTTACGTTGACGACGAAAGCAAGTTCAATTATAATTACAACCAAAAAGCTCAACCGAGCTCGTCCCCCAAAACGATGTTTGAGCACCAGGCTGAGGCGGAACTAGAAATTTTATTTTGGGGGTGGTAGGGGGGTGGGTGGGGGGAGAGACTTTAATAAAAATTGCGATGTAAAAAAAATTATAAAAGAGAAAGTGGGTTCGTCATTCTTCTTTATTCATACCTTTCAGGGTTTGACTGTTTCCACTTCCACGGAATCGATTTCCAATCACCTAGGCATGTCAAATGGGCCTGGCGGTGCAGAACTAGTCAATGGGCCGCTGCCCGGCATGGCCCGTGACATGGGTCGTGCTGGGCCAAGGTGCCTGGGCCCGTTTGGCCCAGCCCGTCAGGCACACTTGGCTTGTGGGCTGCCCCTCGCGGCCCGCCAGACACGACCTGCTTCGCCCGCCCAAAAATGGCTATTGAAAAAAAGATATTCATTTTAACCCCCCAACGACCATATAAAGGATATTTTGTGTCATTTTCAATTTTACAAAGTCTATAAATACTCTAACCCTCCCATTCTTTTTCTTTTAATGAAAGTTTTATTTACCAAAAAAAATGTCAATCATTATATAATAGGTGGGGCGGTGGGCCCATTGTGACAAAATTACTGTGGAAATCGGGCCCAAATAGAACTCTAACTTCTTTTGTGCATTTCTTATTTTGGCATCTACCAAATATCACTAGATGACTTTGTTTGGCCAAATAAGCTTGGAAATAGGTTGGGAACTTGGGTCTAATTGAAACCAAACCTAAATTTATTGACCCAAATTACATCCCTTTCTAATATTTTTCTCTTGCCCGGTCAATAGTTATAAACTTATAATAGTACTCCAAAATATATATATATATATATAATGTTACTTTTACTTTTATTATAATTATATTATCCCATTAAAACATAAGCAGCTCTAAGTATAGTTTGGTTTCTTCACTTATGCCTCAGACCATGGATCTCATCTTGGACTCATAAGTGTCTCTTTGGAATGTGTCCAATCAAATATTAGGTCTCAACCAACTCATAAATAGTATGCCAGTTAATAGTAATCTTTTCATAAAGCTTGTGATACTATTTTTCTGAGATGGTTGGGAGAAAATGGAGTGGGGGGGAAAAAATAAGAAGGAGATGAGTGTTTTATGAGCCGCGTAGAGCGAAGCTAGCGTGGCTCCTATCAGGCACGAGCCCTCAGCTTAAAAAAAAACGAAAGAGGTCCCGACAAACCCCGTTTGTGCTATGCAATATTAGGGGATCCTTCACAAGGAATGGCTAAATTTCAGGACTTATTCTGTAAAATCCTCATAATAATTCTATGATTTGGTCGAGCCATGTTGCTAAGCAAGGTTGGAAAACTTGCGACTCGAACTCGATTCATCTATTATAAAAATCACTCCTTTTTTAACCAAACTCGAACTGGATGCGTTATTTATTATAATAGCACTCTTTTTGGTGAAGGTACTTTCAGAAGAATGAAACTCATCCCATCCATAATTATGCTGACTCATCGAAAAGGAGTGATTTCTAAGAAATTCCTTAGTATTGGCTTTTGCTACATTTCTAGGAGGTTTAACATTGCTGCGCACATTGCAGCTTTTTTTTTTTTTAACGGTAAGTTTGTATTATTCACAAAGAACAAAAGAACATTAATGTGGTTGATGTTGGTTTTAATTTTTTTTTTTTTTTTTTTTTTTTGATAAAATTACCCAAAAAAGAAAAGTTCGCTTTAGATAAGTGTTAGTTTGATGAGATCCCGGACTGCTTATGTAAGCTTTTCATTTCTTGCTAGTTACATGAGTACCTAATGGTGATTAACAAAGGAAATATATAGTTGTTCCTTCTCTATCTTCAGCTTAAGACCCCTACACACATACATGATATTGTCCGCTTTGGCCCACGAGCCTCACAGTTTTGCTTTTGATGGGCCTCAACCCATCAAAAGGCCTCTTACAAGGTAAGGGTGTAAGCTCTACATATAACCCCATTCACTTTCCTCTCTATAGTCGATGTGGAACTCCGAGGCGTCACAAATTTCTTATTGAAAGTAAAACTCCTTCATGGGTCAGGAGTACCTATATGATTAGTATTAAAGGAAATACGTAGTTGTTAAATACTTTTCAATCATGTGCTCAAGCGGAAGGTATACCCATCAGCCTATCACCTAGTTGCTTATGAACGAAGTAGCCCTTTAGCAAACCAAGGAAAAAAAAAAATACACGCAGATTATACTTCTTGAAAGTTAGACTCCTTCATGGATTAGGAGTAATTAATAAAACAAACACATATAGTTGTTCCTTCTCTATCTTGTGCCCAAGGCGAGCACCCATCAACCTATGACTTATCTGCTTATGAATAAAGTAGTCCTTTACAAAAGACAAAAAACAAGTTTTCATAGTTTTGGTGAAAGGGGTATACAAGTTTCTTATTAGTAACTCCATGATTATTATTATAGAAAAATCTCATTAGCACCTCCATGATTATTATCATAGAAAATATACAGTTGTTCCTTCTGTATCTTGAGCTCAAGCAGCGCTTACTCATCAGCCTATTATTGTACACAGAGTCATAAGAAGGAAAGATCCATGTCGAATAAGGCTTGGCCAAAATCACAGGCATCCTTTTTGTAGCGCTCCCCTTTATATTGTGGAATGGTGCTGTATTGCCTTGGTCATAAGAAAGTACAAGACAGCCAGATATCTATCTACTCTTGTAAAAGAGAGAAAGATGATGTACTTTTTTCACTACATACATGGCCAATAAAATGCAAGTTGTAGGGCCCACCCTTATATATATATTTAGTATATATATGGATAAACATCGGGACATAATGGGAATTTCACAATTTCTATCTACTCTTATAAATAAATCTACCCTTATAAAAAAAGAGAAAGATGCTGTGCTTTTTTCACTCCACACATGCCCAATGAAATGCAAGTTGTGGGGTCCACCCTTATTATATAATAAATCTATATACCCTTATAAAAGAGAGAAAGATGTAGTCAAGTTATGGGGCCCACCCTTATTATATATTTTTTAAAATATACTTTTTTCACCCCACACATGCCCAATGAAATGCAAGTTGTGGGGCCCACCCTTATTATATAATAAATCTATATACCCTTATAAAAGAGAAAAAGATGTAGTCAAGTTGTGGGGCCATCCTTATTATATATATATATTTAAAATATATATTAAATATATATACCCTTATAAAAGAGAGAAAGATGTAGTCAAGTTGTGGGGCCCATCCTTATTGAATATTTTTTTTAAATATATATTAAATTTTATATATCCTTATAAAGAGAGAAAGATGTAGTCAAGTTGTGGGGCCCACCCTTATTATATTATATATATATATATCACTATTTATATCTATATATATACCCTTATATAAAAGAGAGTAAAGTGTAGCAGCTTTTCACTACACACCTAACCAATAAAATACAAGATGTGGGCCCCACTTTGTATTATATTATTATATTGTATATCTATATCCTATTATAAAAAAGAGTAAGATGTAGCAAGGGAGGAAATAGAATGAGATATAAGGAAAGAGAAAGAAAATATATAAGAGAGAGTGAATTGGATGGATAAAGATGAGGACATAATGGGAATTCTCCAATTTGTCTAAAATAGATTTTGGGTCAGGCTTGGATTTAGAGGGGTTTTGAGGATCCGAATCAAGATGATCTAGAAGACTAAAGTTTAGGAATTAAAAATATCTACCCAACGGTACCATAATCTCAAAAATCTAAAATTACAAAAAAAGCCCCCTAAATTCTCTGAAAAATTACTAACTACCCCGCAACTATACCTAAATGAACCCGGATCTAGACCAAACTTGGCACACAGGATCCTAATAATTTTTTTAATCTCTTCTATTGAGTAGATGCTAATATTTTAAACGTAATAAAATTCCGTTTTAATACATTCGAATAAATCGAGTCATTTTTTTCGATTTCCCTTCTTTTTTTTTTAAGGTGGTGGAGAAAAGAAAAGGAAAATGTGAATAAGATTGGAATCTATCTCAAATCAATATCTCAAATGTTGTTTTTTTCCCTCTTCTTTTTTCAATTTTCTTTTAACCTTCTTCTTATTCAGATACTACAAAACTTTTCAATATCTCAAATGTTGTTTTTTTCCCTCTTCTTTTTTCAATTTTCGTTTAACATCCTTCTTATTCAGATAATACAAGATTTTCAATGCAGGGAATTTTGTGGGTATGAGGTTTTTCCTCTATGAGTAATTGTCTAAGGAAGAACATTGCATTTTAACAGATTCTTCATTGACTCCTAGCTTCTTTTGGAATGGAGGGAGTTTTCATACATGTGAGTGAGCATTGTCTACTGAAATTATTGTCATTTGATTGTGTCTTCTTCTTTAATTTTTTTAATATTGCAATAAAATCTTCATTCTAAGAAAAATGGGTGCAACCAGAGTTAAGAAAATGATGATGAAAAGATGGTTTTTTCTTTCTTATTTCTGTTTGGGCCAAAGTTAGGCCCATTGATAGCCTTTGTGCTCTAATAATTTTAATTATATATCTATTTTATTTCTTGAATCTTAACTGCAGGTTTCCAAATTGTGCGTGTTTCATGTTTCCTTATGGTAGAACTTTGTATTTAGTTCTCACTCTATGTTTGAAATATGAATTTGTACATAGCATTTAAAATGTAAAATTGCTACTGTTTTGTTATGTGAGATAGGAAAATGAAAAACTCAAACAGAAAGTGTCCTGGTTGAGAAATTTAAAGTAGACAATAACTAAAAGGAAGATGCTATGAGGCATTGAAAAGCTTTCCATTATCTATCTGAAAGAACCTCAAAGGGCTCCAGGAGTTTTCAGAATATATGAGATTATTTTCTTTATACGGATGTAACCCTGCTGTTATTATTTTTTAAATATTAACCCTTTAACCTTTTGTATATTAACCTTAAATATTTGTAATTTGATATTCCTTCAGTTGTATATTATTTATTATGGCCTTTGAAAAAGGTATAAGAACCTCCAAAACTTATAAGCATATCCCATATATACAGGTACTTCGTTTGCATTATTGCTTTATGTTTTTTAGTTTTTTTCTATTTTTTAAGAAAAAAGTAGCAACTGAAAAAACATCAAAAAATAAGAAAGTGAAAGGTACAAACTTAAACTCATTTTATGTCCGTCTTGTCTTTTTCTCTCTTTTAATGAAAGTTACCATTAAAAAAATTAAATATTCTTTTCCCTTTTGCTTCATGTTTTTGTATTTTATTTAGTTTAGAATAATCGAGTTTTCAATCTAACATAATAGTTGTATTGATCTTGATTTATACCCCTGTTGAAGAATAATCAACCAAGTTGGATAATGTGATAACTACTACTAAATATTAGTTCTCTTCCCAATATAGTGATTACTAAAGATAATTCCATAAACGCAATTTTAGTGGTAGGTCTTATACATTACTATCGTTAAAATTATGTTGTCTGTACAATGTTTTAGTTTCTTAATATACAACTTTTGTCAATTTTCTTATTATAAAAGGTCATTTCCAAGGGCATGAATATATTTATTTATTTTGCTCTTACTCATGAGATTTAAATTGAAAAAATTTGTTCATTTTCTAACACATTTATTTCTTTCATCATGCTGCAAGCTTCTTCTTCTTGTTATTCTTGTTCTTCTTTTCATATATTCAATGCAGCGTCATGCCTTTCCCTAAAGGAAAAAAAAAGATCCCATATAGAAACTGCTTGTTATGCTAGCGTTACTACTAACTTTGAGTTAGTAAATGAAGTAATCATTTAAGTGTATAACAACTAAAATAAAGTATTCTTGATGCTGCGGCTGCAACAATTCAGTTTGTCTTGTTTGTTTTCGATTTTTCTACTATTTGATCAAAAACTCCCATCTCTCTATACAAAACAGAGTAGAAGAGTGATCTAAAATACCTAGGTTACATTCTTATGTATTTCTAAGAGGAATGTCCAATTCTTTGGCAGATTTTGTATTTGTAGTTTTTTAATTTTTTTGGTATTTTTCCCTATAGATATCTCTATTTGTGAGCTTCCATTTAAATGAACTTCTATGATTACTTTGTATTATCATTTTCTCTAAGGGTATAAATATAGCACTTTTGTATCAAGTAAAAGAAGACTGCTGACTCTCTTGGAGATGTATTGCCTCTTTTCTACCTGATAGTTGTCCGTCTTATAAAATAAAACAAGCACATGTTAAATACTAATATTGATCAACAGGTGCTCTGCAATTCTTACCCCATAAATTCATATTATAGTTTCACCATTGTTGATCCCTGTCGCTTGAGGAAAGGCCGATTACTTCATTAATTCTTGACGTCGTGGAGATGTTGGATTCTAAATTCTTTGTTAAGTTAAGACTAAAACCATCATCTCAGTTTTTGTTATTCTAATGTCCCTTAGGTAAGATATAATTAATCTTTTTTCCTTAAATAGAATCTGATTTGGTTGTGAACATATAATGTTCTGGTAATTGGGTGCCTAGAACAATAAGCTCATCTCCTGTTCTCTAGTTTCTGTACTGTTTATTTTTAATAAAACTGTAGATTATCCAATTTGACTATGCTTTCGACTGGACTCCAACTTTAGGCAGGTCAAGTTTACCAGGAAACTGATAAGTCGACGGCCAGTTAAATAAAGTAAATTTTATATTTCTTTGTACACATTCATGATTAAAATATCTAGAAATATGTGATTTATATCCTCAAAAAGCTTATATAAATTCCACATCGATTGTCTTTTGAGGATCTCATTTTTTCTTACTATATTCATTGTTTATTGTTTTCAAATGTATAGGAAACAAGTAGTGTCAGCTACATTTGGACATTGGCACGGGCATTGCAATTTCCAATCACTCTTTCTGTTGAAATTTTATTTTTAAATGTATTGAAGCTTCTACTAAATTTTTTAAAAAATATATTTTTTTAAAATTTTCTTAGTAAACTGTGTGTCTGGTGCACTGCATTGCACCTGCAGGGCCTCCACTAGTAGTTAATATAACATCCCTTTACAATGGACCCACTAGAAATAGTTAAGCGAAATGATATCTTCATGGGGCGGACCTAGGAATCCTTCCTTGGGAGGGCCACTTATAAAACTGAATGTAGTTTTCAAAATATTTAAAGGATTTTCTGAAAAGCGGGCCATATGTAAAACAAAAAATTGAATAGTTAGAGAGTTTCTTTTTGGCAGGCCATGGCCCTCCCTGTACCAGCCCCTCTTGTGGTTCCGCCAATGATCTCATACTAAGGGTGTCAATGAGCCTAATTCGACCCAAGTTGGCCCCGTATCCAAGTCAATTTAGGCCAACCTAGACATGCCCATGTTTACGGTTGATCTGGGCCAAGGGTCACAAGCCAGTTAGACTCCTATATATTAGGGTCATTTATTTCTTTAAATACATATCATGGGTACACTATATACATACCCATTAAAATGATAATAACATAAAACATATATACGTCGTATCGAATACAAATTTCCTTGATCCAGGTCCAAATGTGCTACAGAGGGATTTAAATGGGTAGGGAGACCCATGAAAAAGTCAAAGAGAGCTGCTAAAATGCACACTGGTTTTTGCTCTCAACACACTGTAATTGTTTTCCCAAGATATCCATGTGGTAAATTACCTAAAAGGATACCTAAAAGCAGTGTGTGGAGAGCAAAAATTAGCGTGCATTTAGCCTCTCTCAAAGTCAAATTATGACTCAAATGATGATTCCAAAACACACTTTCACAACATGCTCCTTTCTAGGCTTTTTATACGAGGGACCAACCTTTAGTCAGTCCAACTCATACATACACCTTTGAACACCTAATTAAAAGTGATCCCAGTTGAAATATATTAGACGTTATTTACATTCGATTTTGTCGTGAGAAGTTTATAAAGTATATAGTTGTTAAACATTGAAGACCTAAAACTATTGGATTAAGATCAATAGATTGGCCTGATATTAGGGTAGCGTTTGGTTTGCTGGAATGGTTGTAGGTGGGAATGGAATGGAGGCCGGAATGAGTTTGGAATGGAATGAAGCAGGAATGGTCATTCTCATTCCAATGTTTGGTTCCACTGAAGAATCAATCAAGTAATAGAATTCTGATTCCTGTTCCTGCGTTTGGTACACCAGAATGATGCCCGGAATTGAATAAAATTTATATAAGACTGACCAAAATACCCTTGTTAAATTTTTATCTTTGGGTCAGTCAAAGATGCAGTACTACACCCAAGACTCTTAACTGTGGTCCCCAGACCATACTTCAATTCATTATAAACCAAATTCATTATGAACCACCAATATACATATATATTACTAAGTGGGGCTCATATCTTAACATTTGGGGGTGGGCCCACAAAGGTGTAATGAAAAAGTTTGCAATTTCTCATAATAATATATTATTATATTATATTATATTATATTATTTGGGGGTGGGCCCCACAATGGTATAGTGAAAAAAAGTTTACATCTTGCTCTCTTTTATAATAGTAGAGGATGTGAAACAAGGGTATTTTGGTCTCAATAAAAGTTACAAAGGAATAGAATGGCCATTCCTTTGCCTCCCAAGTGGAATGGTCATTCCTCTACATAAGGGAATGGGGATTCCGGAGGTAATAGTCATTCCGTCACTTTTTGGCGAACCAAACGAGGTAATGATCATTCCGTTGGAATGACCAGTCCATTCTGACCTTCATTACAGCGAACCAAACACTACCTAGATATTTATCTAATCCCCATTCACCCTCGCCATGACTCCCTTGGCAGAGGCAAATCCAAGGTGGTCGAGGGGGTGGAGTATCCCCCTCAACCTTTTGAGTCTGGATTCTAATAGCGTTTCGCTCATTCCCACTCCCCAACCCGTAGTGGGTTGTTCTCAAATTTTACTCCAATAGAAATCGGTCCCACCTATAAGAATGGGAAAATAATCAATAATGTTACTAATACATATGATTAATGCATAAGATTGTGGTCGCATGTAAATTATTCAGTTATCACATTCTACTTTGACACGCAAAAAACGTATGAGTATTTCATCTTTGAAAAGTTATGACAGTTGTAATGTTCATGCTTTCGTACAGAGTAAAGTCATTTATCGGTCTTCATTGCCATTTGTAGTAGCTCTTTTAGCTTCTCTTATAGACTGGGAACCAAAATGAGAATTATTTACGTTTTAATAGAGAATTCCATATGAAGGCGAGGGCAGGCCTCAAAAAATTAAACTTATCCATTATATACAAACCTCTCAAATCAATGATTTAATTTTGGTTTTGCCACGATGTCAATTTCTCCGCAACGTAGCTTCGAGCTCATTGTTAAATTTTTCCGTTGAACCTTGTAGGTTTGTTTTTGTAGAAAATTTCAAGTAAATGTCTAAATTTTTGTCTTATTTTAAAAATGGTATAGAGAGTTTACATCAATTACAATTTATTCATAAATAAGAAATGCACCAAATTCATTGGATAACAAATTTCCCTCCATTTAATGGGAGTTTTTACATTCAATTTTGCGGGTACATTCATACTCCCATTGTAAGAACTCATCAAATCTGTTAATTACATCCTAATGGAAACTTATGATTATCAAGACATTGACTCAATAAAATTTATAAAAAAATACGTGAATGAAATAAATAAATAAATAAAATTGAAAAGTTTCCTACTCTTCGCCCTTATCATATCAAAGTACTTATTTCTAGTTCAGCTGGATCTTACCATGATAATTTTTCAATTGATTCATGAATCGAATGAATTTGATGGTGATTTTGATTTGTTTTTAGTGAACCATTAGAATCCATGTCCATAATGGATTTGAGATGATCAAGACTCATTGTAAAACAAGTTGAATTTGGGTAGGTTAAACCACACCTTATGATAGATGGGTGAGCTTTGACCTTTTCTCCTATAGAGATTTTAAATTTGAAAAAAGGGTGGTTTGAGCTCCCTCGTATCAAGGTGTAAGTCTCAAACCTTTTCTCCTCTTCTCTTATACCATTTTCATATTACGTATGAGTTAATGAGTTTCAAGATATATTTGAATTGCTAAGACATTGAAGAGGTTGGAACCTGGCAACACTACCACTCATTAGAGATCAAATAGCAAATAATGTATGTATGACTCTCTTTTGGATAATCTATCTTTTTTTTGGGCATTTCCTTTTTTTTTTTTTTTTGCATAAAATATCCATAGTTCAACAGTAATATATTCTGTTTATTTCTATAATTCAAATGCTTTTCATAAACATATAGCATTCAATTGAGTGGCAAAATTCATTTTTGATGACACATGCAATGATTTATTCCAACATTTTTCTTTTGTGTAGACAGTATTGAAACCCAATTGGTCACATACATGATCTATAGGTTAGGCTGATTTGGATTTGGACCTGTAATTCTGTCATGATTTAGATTATAATTCTGAGCCTAGTTTACAGCATGTAATTCTGGCCTGATTTAGATCTAAAAAAGTCTGGTGTCTGATTTGAATCTGTAATTTTGGCCAAGATTTTCCTGTCATGGGTCAGACCCAAATTATGGCCCAAAATCTGTATTGGATTAGATCCAATAATTCCTAGCCTAATTTGGACCCAAAACCTAAACTGATTATTCGGGCCTCAAAAATCCTGGCCTGATTTAGAACCCAATATTCTGTCTTGAATTAACCCAAAATCCGCTACTTATTTATGCCAAAATCTGGTCTTATTTAGCCCCAAAATCTGGCCTTATTTAGGCCCAAAAATCTGCCTTAAATTGAACCCAAAATCTGGCCTTATTTAGGCCCAAAAAGTTTAGATTATTCCTGGCCTGAGTTGAATTTGTAATTTCTGATTAAGGCCCATCTGGTAACTGTTATTTTCAGTCCTTTACAAAGTTTGTTTCCAACTCAATCCCATTATGTTACAACATAGTCCAACGCACCGAAAAAATAGGTTGAGTTGTGGACCTATTTACTGATTGGATATGGACCATTGGTAATGGCTCGTTTTAGACTCATTTTACAGTCCATTTATACTTAATAAGTGATTCTGATTCTACCATTGTTTGGGCCACAGTTATCAGCCCCATTTTGCCAACATTGGGCTTATAACTCGGCCCAATTTCAGTTGACATTATGGGTTGAAACTCAACTCAAATTCATAAATATATGGTTACCCAACCCAATTCCCTCATTTTTTGGCTGTCTCCTGACACATTCAGAATCTACTGCCCACACTGTTTGTTCTGAAAAATTATGTCCATTTGTTTGGGTGGATACAAAGTGTTTGTAGGCTGTTTGTTTGAGTGGATTCGTGGGTTGTTCCATTTGCAAGAATTCAACTCATTTGATTGTGGGAATCCATGTTTTAAAGTAACGCCTAGGACAAATTTCAGGGCCATAGTAGACCTTGTCAGGCTTCATACAGCCCATGTTTGGGACATTTGCAGGTCCTGCCTCATGCCAATTTAAATCATTTTGTGTGTGATTCAGGCCAGGTTCATTTTTTCAC